>JARHVA010010803.1:0-120000 GCA_037957365.1 Torreya grandis
ATATAAGTGAGATAGACATGATTGTAAAACTATACTAAATCATGAGGTAGATTAGTGGTAGAAAAATATAAAATTAATACATTTAATTTATCATTAAAGTGTTTGGTATTAGCACTATGATTATATTTAAGGCATATTGATCTAATTATATATACATAGCCGATGTGTTTCTAACATAGAAACATTAGAAATATATTATATATGCTTGGTGTATAAAATATAATTAGTACTAAGATATTAAGTATAATACACAAAGATGGATGATAAAATATAGGTAGAGTTAGGAATATATGGTTATACTCATCTATCCCATATAGTTTAAATATGACAAGCTTATGAAACACACTTTAACAATTTATCCAATAGAGTTGGACTTGAAATATATATAAAATATTGTACTGAGCTAGCCAATAGACAACGAATTGATGTGTTTGATGGAATAGACTATAAAGAGTTGGTGAATACATTTTTTTAATCAAAAAACTATATAAGTGATGATTTATTCAAATATGATAGCCAACAAATGACATGCTTAATCATCCTATTTTGTTCTACGATTATAATAAGGAATATAATGATTAAGAGGATAAATATAGATGTAGGAAAAAACATTGTTCATTTTTTTCATGTTTACTAATTTTAATCATTATTTAAATAATTATGGTGAAATAATATTTCTACATCATTATCATATAGTTGGGAGGGGTTTTGATTTTTATTGTTATCTTAGTTATTTTATTATGATTTGAAATAGGATTGAAATAAAGAGTAAGGTTATCATTGGCTTGGTGAAGTGATTCACATTTGACCTTGGAGTCATGATCCTTATATACCTTATCATATGTTTGGTATATTATATAATAATGATTTCATGATCAAAATGTAAACTAATAACATTGAAATCAAAACCTTTATTTGTAACTTTCTTCCATGTTTCATGAGAATGACCCAAATGTACATGAAACCACTAAATTTTTTGAGAATTATACAAATTATCATTAGGAAAATAAGTATAAAAATATTTATATGTGGGTTTATAGATGTGTCTAGTAATATGATCTATGGAAATATGTTGATGTTTCACATGTGTTGATTTGTCAGGGTGGTAAAGGATGTTGTAATAAAATTTTATTGATAAGTGGGTAGAGCATTTCTTGGTTACAAATTCTTAGCATAATAGCATGGATGGTTATATGATAATCAGAAGTACATAAGACACCATCATATATATAATTATTGTATTTAGGTCTCGTAAGCATTTAAATTCCAATCTTAGGTTGAGAGGCTCAATTTGTCTTATAAGTTAGTCCTAACATTTGGTTTGGTTTAAGGCTTCCTCGAGTTATTTTAAATAAAGTCTACATAAAATTTTGAAATTTTGGATTAGTCCATAGGTAAAATGGTGGAATATGTTTTATTCTATCATATTGATCTAAAATTGGTTGCTTGAGGATTTCCAATGTTTATCAAATTTTTAGGAAGTATGATTTTAAACTTCATTATAATTCATAAAGTGGACAATTTTTTTGGGGGAATAAAATTTGATTGAAAATCTTGTACAAATGAATTAACTAAGTATTTCAAAATCAATATGGAGTTAGAACTTATTTGATAGTACCATTATATATCATCGCCATAAAATATTTTAACAAGTAGTTTGGTGGTAGAAAAAATCTTAAGTTTAATATAATATTTATAAAAATTATTAAAGGATTTGAAAAATAAAGCATGATTGGTGGACCTAATGTATAAAATCCTAGGATTGACACTGCCTATGCTAATGTCTAAAAAGTAATGGAATAAGGGACCTTTTAAAGGTGTTTTATAGCATTATCCTAAAGTGGTGGTTATGAAATGAGGTTTCCAAGAGTGTCTCTTGGGGGAAGGGGGAATTTTGATTCAAAACTCCCCAATCAAGTTATTGAGGTATATTTACCATTGAAAAAAGTTTGTTTTGCATTTGTATAATTTGAACACTATTATTATCCTGATTGTTATCTATTTGGTGTATTTATTGCAAGATTATTTGGTTAGGATCAAGAGTATTTTGGTTGGAATTAGAGGCTTGAGTGGGTTGTTAAGATCCATTACATGTTTTAGTAACATTGGTGTTAAATAAAATACTTTTGGTATGCCAATAAAATAATGTAATTCCATGTTAATATATATATTATGCATGGCATATGAGGAGGGAAATAGGTAAGTTACAAACTGACTTGGCCCAAGCATTGTATAAGAGTTATGATTAACAGAAGGATGAAAGTACATATAGAGTGCCATCACGATGTGATTTATAATTTTAGGTCATTAATAGGATGCTTAGGGTGTTCATA
The DNA here is from genome assembly GCA_037957365.1 of Torreya grandis. NCBI lineage: Eukaryota > Viridiplantae > Streptophyta > Pinopsida > Cupressales > Taxaceae > Torreya > Torreya grandis. The sequence goes on from JARHVA010010803.1 coordinate 2,334, forward strand.
TTGAAATATATTCATTAAATTTTTGTATTATGTGTCACATTACTCTTGAACCTCATGTTCTTGGATTATATTACCATATCTAGTGTTTCTATGCTAGTGAAATACATACTACAACATATAGTAACTTGGTATTCAAACATACAAAAATGATAATACATGTAATAATTTTAGGAAAATATATTGGGATTTCTTAGTTCCATATCATTAGGATTGTTTCGAATTCCTTTAAAAACCTATCAATATTTCTCTTCAAATTGGTCGAATATATGAACCATTGTGAAAGAGGAAATATCAACTATATTGACCTGAACTATGTATTTAATTACAAATAAATGTTGGAAATATATTATATTTAGTTAGATGATATAGTACATAAATTATGAAGGAGATATAAAACTATATGAGGATGGAAACAATAATTAGATCACATAGACAAATTATACCAATTTTGTCAATGTGTATTGCAATAAATTGTTAAAGCTAAATTGTATTGGTATGGTCGATATAGTTTGTAAGAGAATAAAATTGCATTGGTATAACTAATATGATTTTAAATAGATTGATAAATATGAAAAATATCATTCTGGATAATGTATTTTGAATGCAACTTAAAACCATATCCATTTTACCAATGTAGTTATTAAACAATGGAGATAATGGTATTGAGATAACATATATTTTAAAATGAAAAAGATAATAATAATTTTAAAACTACTATAAAAATTAAAAAAGTAATAAGTTATTACTAATTTTGGTGTGTTTCATTTTCAGGCTATGAAATATAATTATTGTAAGCATAAAAAATAAACAAGGACAAAAGAGAAATGAGTATAGAGGATTCCACCATCCCCTAGCAACACTATCTCATTTTGAGGTACAATAAGAGTGACTTACTTATGATAACCTCTTAAAGATAAAATTAGATCACAATATGAGGTACTATATGAGGATGGAAACAATAATTAGATCACATAGACAAATTATACCAATGTTGTCAATGTGTATTGCAATAAAATTGTTAAAGCTAAATTCTATTGGTATGGTCGATGTAATTCGTAAGAGAATAAAATTGCATTGGTATAACTAATATAACTATAAATAGATTGATAAATATGAAAACTATCATTCTGGATAATGTAGTTTGAATGAAACTTAAAACCATATCCATTTTACCAATGTAGTTATTAAACAATGGAGATAATGGTATTGAGATAACATATATATTTTTAAAATGCAAAAAATAATAATAATTAAAAAAATACTATAAAAATTGAAAAAGTAAGAAGTTATTACTAAGTTTAGTGTGTTTTATTTTTAGGCTATGAAATATAATAATTTTAAGCATAAAAAATAAACAAGGACAAAAGAGAAACGAGTATAGAGGATTCCACCATCCCCTAGCAACACTATCTCATTTTTGAGGTACAATAAGAGTGACTTACTTATGATAACCTCTTACTGGTCCACTAAACAAATAAAAGAGATGAGATATTTCCTATTGGTGTTAAAATAAAAGATTAAAAACTTCCAATATACCATGAGGTATGTGGAAGCTAAATTTCTTATATAGTGATATATAATGGCTTGAGTATTGGGGCAATACCTCTCACACCACAACTTAGGTAAACCTACTGACAAATTTTCCAAATACAATATAACTTATTACTTTAAAAACTACCAAAACATAATTATAAAAATAAGTAAATAGTTATATATATATATATATATATATATATATATATATATATTGAAATTTAAAGATACAAAATTCAATGAAATAAAAAAACACTTGGAATGGTATTAAGATTACCAATATACTTGCGAGAAAAAAATTTAAAACTATTTTGAATTGGCTAATAAAATTGGAAAAAGACACATATTTATATAAAAATTACTGATGAAGTTGGGAAAACTAAGTATTGTATTATTTTGTTATATACAATCTTATAAAAATTATGAATTATATCGTATTAGTAATTAAAATATATATGATGGTTTTGAATATTTCTCTAAGAATATAAAATGAAATAATGATCCAACTAGAGGTGGGATAAGATTTATGTCAGGTTTAACACAAATCGTCCACAAACTAGGATGACATACATTTATCATATTTTTCACAAAAGACTATCATTAGGAATATGTAAATCAATAGACCTAGTATATACTTAGAGGATCAGGTAAGTAAATATAGTATCCATAGACTTACTATTCATTAATTTACACTTGAATTACCTAAGGAAAGGGTTTTTAAGCCTAAACCAATAACATGGTGTATAGCTTTCACTAGGGCTTAATGATGGGTAAGTTATTTAAAGGATGATTGTAAATGTGAAAATAAAATAATTGATGGCTAATATGAAAGTAAATTAAATTATTGTTATGTGATTTTAAATAATGTAAGGTGAAGTGGTCAATTAAATGGGGCTATATGAGATATAACGTGATAAATTGTAATCCTAAGTAAACTTATATCTAGACCATATTTTTTGGTATAAGGAAGAGTATAACCAAGGATATATACATGCATCCACAAATTAATTTTATATTTCATCAAAGTTTTAAAAAATATTTTTTTGTTAATTTTTTACTATAATAAAATACACATAAATATGAGTTAACATGCACAAACACACATACACGAGATTTAGGTATTTTTATTATGAGGATTTAATCCTTATTGACAAACCCTGAAAATATCTCACAATCACTATTAATTAGGGTTGGTAAAACAACACTCCAAACATGAAATGTATGGACTAACTCTCACTTAGTAATATTCAAAATAATAAAGAAACCAAGCAATATGTAATCTATTAATAAAAAAAAGAGTGTAGGGATATATATACTTACCTTTGGGTTATATTTTGAATACCTTTATCATCCCTTTTGGTTCAAGCAGTCCTTTACAATAGGTATTGTAGGTTGAAGACCTCAAATGGTAAGATGAAGACCTAGATATACTTAGTTAAGAACTCATAATACCTCACCTGTTGATCTTAAATGAAATCATAATATAATACCACTAAACTAAGATTATAAATGATATAATTCTACAACATATTTATTTTGGGAAGAAATGTTAGTGAATTTAGAGTGGATGAATGTTATTTTTGTTTTATAAATAAAATATGACACCTATATATATTTCAAATACCTAAAATAAACCCTAAAATATAGGTTGATGGTATCAGACATGTCGATATAGTTAGAATATATCAACTAATAGAGTATAATATCGATTGGGATTATCTAGTATAAATGATATAATATAAACTCATAACACTATTATGTTGGATGATACAATCAAGGGAAGACTAAGTAAAAAAATAGATTATATTAGCTAGGTGAATATAGTAGGTTTTTTATTTATCACTCCCCATTAAACATGTTGAGGTATATTTTACATTTGAAAATGTTATTGTATTTTCATCATTTGAGAAATTGTATTGTCTTGAATTTTATCCTATTTCCTCACTACTCATAATGTGGGGACAAATTAAGTATGTTTTTAAACTTAGTTTAAACTTTAGCCTAAGTCCTAATTATATTTATTAATACAACTAAGACCTTCATCTAAAACATTAATCCTAAGTTTCTTTCTATTACCTGAGTCCTAACTTAGTTTATTTTCATTATCGATAAGATTGAATTAATGCAAGAATGCTAGGTGGTGAGATCTTAGATCTCAAAGGGGAGATCAATAGTACATGGGCATCTACTCAGGTCAAATTGTCAAAGCACTTGAGATGGAATGAAACAATGAGAAGTGTCACAATCATGGTGAATAAGTACAAAGATCCAATTATGTGGGGCAAAGTCAGTAAGTCAATGTCTACAAAGGAATATAAGAGTGAAAAATATCATGATCTTGAGGACATAGCCCAAAATAAATGGTCCATGTTTATTCAAATGAATAAAAAATAGAATCAAGTGGATCAAAATCAATGGATCACATTGATCTGCACAAGGATATACCATAGTGTGAGATGAAGGTAGACCTTTCAAAGAATCTAGAAGGAATTTGGTAGTGATACATGTCACATGGATGATGAATGGAGTTATGATAAACTGATGGCATTCAATCTCCCATATCAAGATCTATGGTGAATAAAGGGTTGATAATTCTATAGGCCTAGATGAAATGAGAAGCTACCATGTGGTACAAAGGATTTATGTAATGGAGTGTGTTTGTAATGATCACAGTGAGCCTATGAAACTATCAAGTGTCAAAATCTCAAGAGATTAAAAATAAATAAATGACCCACAAATGAATCCAAAAATAATAGGCCTCATAGAAGATCAAGATAGCATATTTAATCAAGCTATGAGAAAGCATAATATGGTGACATGTGTCCTAAAAATAAAAATGCTCACATTTTGAAAATTAATGAATAATATGACATGGTTATGCCACATAAACAATAAAAGTCATACTGAAAGATCTTGTGGATCCTCAAACATGAAATGTATAAATACATGATCCAAATAAAATCTAAGTCATGAATCTCATAGTTTGATCTAAATCCTTGGATAACCCTTTAAAAAACACTAATAATATAGATTACCCTAATTAATATCTAATTCCACTATAATTAAACTTAGAAGATTGGATTATTATCTATAATTGTATAATTGGATCAAGATTATATTAATGGCTACACACAAGCATGTTTGAAAGGAATATGTCAAGATATATTTGCTAATAGATATTGAAGGTCATGTTTTCAAGGACACTAAGTTTGTTACTAATAAATTGAACACAAGAGATCATAATTGGTAAAAATTGCTATCGAGAGTTGAGAAGTAGTCAATGATCACTAGGGAAGATAAGAACAATCTCTCAACCAAAAGGTTCTATGATGACATTCTGTTAATATAAATGCTTGGTCTAAATTATGTAGCTAAAAAAACTAAGGTACTCTATTGCATTGATATTATTGATCTAATTATCAAGGAAACTAAGATATATAAGGTAATGATAATTAATGAACATACTCACAAGAAAGTAGCTTACATTTTTGCTCTTGCTTTTGAATCATATTATAAGTTACCCAAACCCCAAATTAACCTGGGCTTTATCAAATTTTCAGATAAAGAACACAATTTGATGGACACCCTAGACATGTGGTTAGATTTTGGAAACCATTTATTTTTATAAATCAATAAGAACATTCTTATCAACTAGTTTAGACTAAGGGTTATAATTATAATGACAATGTTGAACAAGTTATGTAAAAATGTAACTACTACATATGTAGACCCAATAAGGGTGCCCACGGTCTAATTTATTTTTGAAAAGTAATTTTCCTTACATTGGGTGAGATAATTATTTTTTCATTGATTAGACAAATCTATGAAATTAGGCGTAAGAATAAGAATGAATTTTTCATGATGTCTTACCTCGTAGATTTCCTATGTGCAATAAAAAATATTCCTAATTAAAGGGAATGGTATCCAAGTGAAACATAGATAATTTCCCAATATTATTCTAAGTTCCACATCTAAAAATATAGGGATCACATTAAATTTATCTATGAATGTTTCAATCCAAACATGATTGAAGCTATAACTAGTATCCCCATGTTAAGAGTAAGCCCTCTAATCAAAAAATATATAGAAGCAATGGGATATATATGTTTGTTTTTAGATTATACAATCATCAAGATTAAGGGAACTCAGAATTATTCTCTCAATCTACCCATCCATGTTTTTGATAGTTTGGCTACACAAAAGGTAGCCTACTAATTATTCTATGGTATTGATGGTCTTTGTAAAACCAAGAGAAAGGGACTTCTTCATAGCTTCCTAATGACAATTGGGAAGACTACATTCAGACAGTGAGATAGTATAAATGAAGCATCAAAACATAGATTTTCCTTCAACCTATAGATGGACTACCTTAGGTAATAGGACCCTTATGGGAAGGTGAAAGAGCATTTAAGGATTAAAGGCATTTTTAATGTGTCTTATGAACATGAACCCAATGCCTTTTATTTCATATACATTAAAGCATCCACATACTTTGAAGTGACAAGAAGAATGATGGAACATACCATAAGACCTGACTCTTGACTATAAAGAGATTATGAGGTGGATGATAAGTGGCAACTGGGCCCTAGATAGCACCATTTAATTAGTGGAGAATATTCTAGGCCTCCATTAGTAAATGCCCAAGTAGAGACATAGATAGAGCATATGCATGAGGAGAAAAGGCTAGATGAAATAGCTTCTACCTCATTAGCTAATAAACTTCCCAAAGTAGAGGAAAAAGAGACACATCAAGAAGAGGTAAACATGACAGTTATATACCCTCAAAAGTCTATTGAGGATGTATTAAAGATCATGTCTATGACATATAAAGACTCGGATGAAGAAGAGAATATAAGTGTTGAGGAAACTAAGGATGACATTGGTAAATCTTCGGAATTAGTTCATATTGACACTCTAAAAAGAAAATTTGAGTTGTTTATTATTACAAAAGGAAAGAGACCCAAGGTGACTATCACTACTCCTTTAAGTGAAGTCAATATGTTTAGTGAAGAGAACATGTTATATGGACCACCAATTCTAGAATGTTTTTTGTATGAACCTAGATTAGAAAGAATGCTTACTATAAATCATGCTTGGGCTATGATGAAAGATATTAACATTCATATGCATCAAAAACATAAGCCATCGATAGTGGATTTGTAAGAGGAGGAAATAAGGAGACTAGAAACACTAAGTGATTTAGTAGCTCCATCACAATTTGAGATCCATATCCTACAAGTGACTCAATCTAAATTTGGATTCAAATTTGATCCATAAACTAATAACTTTCAAAGAATGACAGAGAAGAAGTTCATGATAGGATGTGAATATATAACATATCAAAGGGTAGATCCATTTACTAATTTTAATTAGAAGGAAAGGTAAAGACCAGGAGAGGATCCAATTTTTAAGGAAGATGTTCCTAAATTAACCTAAACATAGATAAAATAATTGCAAATAGACATCAAGGGCCTAAATCAACAAAAGAAGAACCTAGAGGAGCAAGATGTTTTATCATATCTAGGAGAGATGGTCACCCAATTTGAGACCACTGTAAATGACTTATTCATCTCCTTGATGGACATAAGATCTAAGAAATATGTAGTGAATAAAAAAAATTATATGGCTACTAGCCAAGTTGGCCAATGTCAAGCTTCATATAGCAAAGTGGATGATTTGATCAATGTTTTAATAGATGGCCAAATCCTTAGATTTAGAATAGTGATCTTGGCACATTTTAATATGGCTATAGCAATATTGGTAGATAAGACCATGGCTATGAATATATGGTCTATGAGCGTGGTAAACATTTATAATGATCTTAAATAGTTAGAGGATAGGATAACCCACATATTAGGGATCCTAATATAATATCCTCCTTCACTCAACCTAATTTATCTAATCATAGATGATGAATTTAATCAAATAACTACTCAGTTTATGTAGGAGGTAAAGAACCAAATCATAGGCAAGATAGGGGTAGATAACAAGAGGATCATGGACATGATTTTATCAATTGATGAAAATATTAGTGATGTCAAGAGCATAAAATAATCTTTAAATAGGGATGACAAAGATATTAAAGGCCTGAAAAATCAATAGAAGATGTTCTTCATGGAACCCATTGTCAACCTTAAGTTGATTGATGGGCAACACTACATAAAGAAGATCCTGTAGTAGAAGCAAAATACAATAGAAATAAAAGAGTCTCAATGTCAAATTAGTTGACTTAAGTATATTCCTCTTATAACTTGACATGTATATTATTTTGAAAAGGGAAAATTCTCTTTGTAAAATAATGTGCAATCTTGGAAAGTGCATTGCTTATAGGTCATCCCATTAGAAAGTGTCATCAAATTATATAATGTTATAAAATGGATAGTTTTTCATGATACTTTTATAACTGTCATTTGATATGACTAACTAACATACCTCCTTAGTCTTATATAAAATGGGTATTGTCATATTTGAAGAGGGAGGGAGGCTTTGAGAAAAAAATTGTGTAAAATTTTAGAAACTAATATAAGGAATTTTGCAATGATTGTCCATTATTTGTTTATGTGTTTGCTATTATGGTTTCTCTCTCAATTATCTATTTGGATGTTTAGGCTTAAAAAGTTTTCATGGATTCTCAATGTGAATATTAGTGAATGAAAATTTGTTTACTTGTGCTTACACTAGGTTGATTGAAAGACCTCAAATTCAGTTTGCTTTCTTTCCTTTTCTTGAAAATGTGCTAAAGATATTTGTTTTTAGAAGTAAATCTTCAAATTATCACTTATTTACATTATTCACCTTTCCTCAGACATTTTCTTAATGTATGTTAGGATCTGTGCCTATGCAATTTGAAGATATATATTGGTGTAATGCATATCTTGATGAAATTTAAACTTTATCATGATGTCTAGACTTTAAAAAAAATTATTTCTGCCCTACCCTTCCTTTTGATCCTTTTTTGATAAATTCACTTTAGTTTAGCTCCTATTTTAAATATCCACATTAGTTTACATTTTATACTTAGGTTTTGACCATAATTCACTTCACTTTGTCTATATTACTCTCATTTTCACAAGACGACTATTAGGGCATGGTTGCTTCCAACAACCAAATAGTTACATTATAAATTTTGTGAAACAAGTCATTTTCTTAGCCTCTATTCAACCAAAGATATCACTAATATCACAGCTTGAAACTCATGTAATGGATTCTTTGAATCAAAAAATGAGAAGTGTTTATTAAACAATTTGGACCCCTGTGATACACTTTAAGACATCAATAGGTGATGTTTCAACAATACATGTAAAAAAATTTAAAAATATACATTGGGATAGGATGGTTCCATAGGGTTTGGATTATTTCAAAATCCTTGAAAATCCTATCAGGATTTCTCTTTAGATTGGTTAAATATATGTTCCATTGCAAGAGAGGAAAGATCAATTAAACTATGTTGGCCAATGTAGTTAATTAAAAATATATTTTAAAAAAAAATTATATTACGTCAAATGATATATTATAAAACTAAATTATGAAATATAAATTAATATTATAACTACCAATCCATTAAGATCACACAAATAAATTATATTAGGTTTATCGATGTAGTTGGAAAGAAATGGTAAATCTAAACTATATTAGGATGGTTTTTATAGATTGTATGAGAAAAATTTATATCAATATAATGGATAAAATTAGACATAGATCATTAAAATGTGAACAATATCAATGTATCTAATTTAATTGGAGTGAAATATATAACCATATCTGGTTCATCAATGTTGAATCAAACAAGTCACACAGTGATATAGTGGTACCTAATATAATATTGAATGTAAAAAAAATTAATAATTTAACCAAGTAGTATAAGAATCAACAAAAAAGGAATGTATTAAAAATCTAGGTGGGATCTATTTTTAGGATCTTACATATACCATTTCCATGCATAAATAGTGAACAAGGCCCAAATGGAAATGACTATGGAGGAATCCACCATCCCATATCCACACTATATCATTTGTTAGGTACACTAAGAGTAACTTATTTGTGCTAATAGATTATTAGTGGAATAAAAAAATAAAATGGATGAAAGTCTTCTTATTAATGTGAAAAAAATCCTAGGCATGAGCAATAGACCATGAGTTATGTGAAAGATAAATTTCATATATACTTATATCTAATGGACTAAGTATTATGCTAATACCCCTCACACTAAGCCTTAGGTAAACTTCATGATGCATTTTTACAAAATGATATTTCATATGAGTTTTAAAATTACTAAAACATAATTATAGAAGGATAAAAAAAATAATATCAATAAAGATGATTCATATTGAGAGCTAAATATACAACATGCAATGAAATTTAAAAAAAAAACATTCGAAATGATATCTAGATGATCGATAAATTTGGGAAAAAATATGATAAAATAGAACTATATCAAGTTAGCTAATGCAATTTATAAAATAAAAATAATTGCATTAGGATAGTTGATGTAGTTTGGAATACTAAATATTGTATGAGGTTGGTGGATACAATTGTGGACATATAGCGAACTATATCTATTTGGATGATAAAGTTTCTAATATTAAGAAAATTTTATCATGTTAGTTGATATAGTTAGATTAATATATATATGAGGTTTTTAAATATTTATATAATAATATAAAATGAAAATCATTAAAATTATTGAACTAGAGATTGGATAACATTCACATTACTTTCACCAGAAGGTATGCACAAACTAGGATGATGTATAATATCTTATTTCTCCCAATAGACTATCATGAGGTATAGGTAAATAATTAGGGTTTGTATGTACTTAGATGATCAATTAAGGACATAGAATAACCTTAAACCTAATAGGGATAATCTACACTAAAATATCATGAAGAAATGGTTCTGGAGATTAAGGCTATGAAATGGTGTATAACTCACACTAGGGCTTAATTATGGGTAAGTGATTGTAAGTATGATTGTAATGGTTAAAGTAAAGTGTTCATAAGATGAAAGTAAGTAAATGACGGGTAAGTGATTTTAAATAAGTTAAGGTGGAGTTGTCACTAAAATGGGGTTTTATGAGAGCTAAGGTAATAAATGGAAAGCCTAATAAATCCTATATATATATATATATATATATATATATATATATATATATACTAGTTTATTAAATATAAAGAAGAGATTAATCAAGGATACACACATTCAGCCACAATTTTTTTTAATATTTGATCAATGTTTAAACAATTAAAATTTCATTATTTTTTTAATATAATAAATTACAATTACACACACACACACACACACACACACACACACACACACACACACACACACACACACACATGTATGTATGTATGTATGTATCGAAAAATGTGTATATGTATATGTATGTATGTGATTTAATTATTTTGGGAATATTGGAGTTTTATTCCTAATTTACTTAAGGTTTTGGAATAGTAAATAAATAAATAATTTAGAAATAAATATAGTACTAATTTTTATAATTTATTTAACTTTTGTAAATTTTTAAAAATAGTAATGAAAGTGTAGAAATGCAACTTATCTTAAAACTACATTGAGATAGTTGAGATAGAGGCTGATACTAGCTATGCAAGACTGGGACACTATCAAAAGTTAGGATCTAGATTTCATTTAGTGAAGGGATAGAAGCACCAAAAATAAGACACTTAAAGGTCCAAAGCTATAGTATAGGTCCTACCACTATTGTCCAAATTGGTCATAGAGATCTATGTTTCTTAGGTTTTATTTGATAACCTGATGTGCACTTGCCTATGATATTTTGAATTATGAATGTCGATTAATCTCCTTGTATATTTGAATTAATCTTAAACTCTAGACCTTCATTATGATTAAATAAAACTTTGATAAATATGGGGGGTTAGTTTGTGTAAGATGCACTCAACGTGTATCCACACCCCTTGTGTAGACATGCTACCTACATACTAATACTCTAAAAAGGGATCAAGCTATATGTAGTTTTCTCACTTGATGTGCTTTGTGAAATAGTGTTATGTAGATGCAAAAATGACAAACTAGATGTACTTGAGATGGTAAGGGATTAGTGTGAGTATTTGAATATGCTTGTGGCTGTATTAGATGGCTGTATGCAAAGAATAGGTAAATTTTCCTTAGTTATTTTGCTTATATTCTTGATTTACTCTATAATAGTTTCCAACAACATTCTAAATGAACATTGAATGGTATTTTATATATATCTATTGGTCATGCTTTATATGTATTCATGCTAGGTAGACATAATGAGGAATTAAAATTAGGAGGAAATGGTCATTTGGGCTCAGAATGTGATTGGACAAGAGAACCAAAAATGGGATACCTTAAGATATAACACTATAGTCTAACCCCAAAAATCTTTTCCTATAAGCTCAAGACTTAGGGGATAGAATAAGCATGGGAAATGGATTCTGTCTAAGCTAAAATTAGGTCTCAAATGTCTATAGATGATCGATTATAAGTAAAAAGGCATCTAAAAGGGTTATGAGAGCATGCAAGAAGGTCCTATAGATTGGGTGTCAGAAGCTACACTTAACCTACCATTTCTACATTTTATATGATTAAATTCCCCCCCCCCACCCCAATTTATTCTAGTTATGCAACAATGTAAAATACAAAGATAAAAGAAAAGTAGAAAGCGTACATGAACTTATCTACAAGGGTGAAACTCATGAAGTTGTGTGATGTTAGGTGTGCATAGAGAGAGCATGTTTTCAAGTGTAAATATTTAAGATAAAAAAAAAGAGTAGATAAGTTATTACTAGATAAATTATATCTAAAATAATAACATACAAAATATGGGCAAGAGAGAGGAAGATGAAGGATTGAATTCACCTCATCGGGTATGGAAACCAATATAAAACCTATTATGATGTTGAGTGATGTTGAGTATGTGATAAATGATGTCATATCAAGAGTTATATCATGAACATAGCTAAGTGATCAATTCCCCAAGTGTGACTCAAGGATGCAAAGGTTGGCCCTTTGGCTCCATTGTCACCTACTAAGTGAAGCTATGTGATCATGCATGTGTTGATAGATATTTTGACTATGTGTCCAATACCTCTAAGTAGGTGGCTCATGAATACAAAGGATAGATATTAATTTGGCTCCATAATTTCCCACTAAGTGAATCTATGTGATCGTGCATATGTTGATTCATGTTTGGGCTATGTGTCCAATCCCTCTGAGTAGGTGGCTCAAGAATACAAAGGCTAGCTTGACCTTTGGCTCCATCATTTCCCATTAAGTGAAGCTATAAAATGATACTAGTATGAATGTGTGTCATATGAGATGGATCTTAAATCATGTCAATGCTCTAAAATATAACAATGTGATGTGGATAGTTGAATGTGTACTAGAAACTAGGCCAATCCTAGCCACTCTGAAAAGAGGATATTAGGTTTGGATGAAAGCCACTCTGAAACTGGAAACTAGGATTTTATAGAATCTACATAAGAATGTGAAGGTCAAAATTGTATTAAATCCACTTTGAAATGATGCCAACCACCTACATATAGAATAAGGCATGAAACTACTAATAATGCCTAGGTAATATACTAAACTCAAAAAGAAAAGAAGACCAATGTGTTGTACATATGACCCCAATCACTAATGGTGTTTGTAACATGGATTTTGATCTAGAAGTTATACCAATTTCCCAATATAAAATTAGAAGTGAGAGCCATCATGCCACACATGATTCCCCTTATATCTAGTTTCTTTGAGAAAAATTATAGAAAAACTACTAAATTTGAATTGATCTATATTTGACAAAACTTTAGTTGAGATGACCTTTCTATTTATTTCTAGAAAATATAGGGTTTTTGTTGTTTGGATATGATCACCAAAAATAAGAAACCCTATTGTTTGATGTTATTTTCCATATCTAGCACTGTTATCCGTTGTTGAATTTGATGACTATTCTATAATCATTATTATTGTTTTAGTCTATCCTACCTAGTTTAACCTCTGATTGCTATTTTGAGTGTTTTGAAAACTACTTTTTCAATCGATAGGTGATCTGATGTCTATGACAAAACCCTTATTTATTTCCCCCTCTTTTAAGTGTAGGAATGGAGACCCTATAATGACTAACCTAAAAATAAAGATCCCTGTAAGTGTGCTATGCTACAAAATACATGATATAGCAATGATAATTGAAATAATCTCTCAAGATATAGCATAGTTTGTATTCGAGATTGTTAGATCAACAAGGGTATGCTTAGATATATGTAATAATGTAATAGTATGTGAAATTTATTAAACTAAAATTGAAGAGTCTCATTAGTTTTTAGTTTTCAAGGAGGGATGGAACATGATGTCCATCATGACATCTAAGAAAGCAAGAATAATGCATGCTGTAAACTAGGATACCCCATCAATGGGTAGAGTTAAGAAATCAACGATATGGATGTCACTGCACACACTCAAAGAAGATCAAGTGAAGCATGGTAATGTGGATAAATTGACAAAAAATATCATATAATAGAAAATGCAAGTCTATGATGGTAGTAGAAATGTAAAGCATGAATAATTCATAAATTTGAAATATTTTTGGTGTTTTGAGTTATTTTAATGTTTTTGGATTGTTTTGGAATATTTAAATATTTTTGTATTTTGAATTTTTAGAATGTTCTTTTTTTTTATATAATTGAATTTTTTTGGATTTTTTATATAAGCTATGTACAATCAATCAAAAATAAACTATGTAAAAGTAAGGCTAAAGAGAGATGATACTAACCAATGAGTCTCTTGGGAGACTCCCTATCATGGTGTCTTGTATTAAATAAAAGAATCATGCATGATTGTGAAGCAGGAGAGAATGGATATGAATATGACTCTAAATATTTGAACTCATTATCTGTATCTTGAAAATCACAAAACCTATATTGTTCCACTCATCATTGTCATCTTGATTTTAAACCAATATAATGCTAGTGTTGACTTTTGTTATATCTAGATCTTTTCCTTTGATAAATTGTGTCTATGAATGATTTTTCTTAGGATGTTCAATAAATCCCAAACCTTGTTGACAAATAGTATCAACTTCTAGACTAGTAGTGATGGCTTGAGCATGTTTTCCAAACCCTTGATCTTGATAATCATACTATTTTAGATATTTTTGACCAAACCCATACTACCTTACAAGTTGAGCCTTATTTTGGAGAAGTAGATTTACACCTTTTTATTTTTTACCTATGCTTGTGGTATTGTTTATTGCTCTAATTTTGCTTTTTGATCCTTTTGTTGTTCTGAGTTATGATTTGGTAACCACTTTTGTACTACTTTTGAATTTGACCCTTTGTGAATGTGTTCCTATATCACTATGGATTGCTTGATACATTTACCTTATATAGGGTCCTCATTATCAATTACCTATTGCATATTTTTTTAGTGTGAAACATTAATATGTGTGATACACATGCATTTTATGATATGCACAATAATATCTAATATCTTCTTCATGGATGTAGAGGAGTTAGTTTGATCAAATTATATTTAATCATTTCCCTCAATACCTCACTCAAACTCTTATTTGATCTTTGAATGTTTTTTGAGTCACTAGTTGTAGAGTTACTTTGTTATGATCTCTTGTTGTATTATGTAACATTGGTTTTAACCAATTGACTATGTAAAAGTCCATATAAATGACTAGCACTAGGGTAACTTTGAGGATTTTGTATTATAATATGATTTTCTAATGCTATGATATTTTCATGTAATATTTGATCTTGCATTTATAAATCTAAAATTAACTTTCTCATACTGGTTATTTGATCGCTTAGAGTTTTTTAAGTGCAAACCCTAGTTGCTTCCAATTGAACATGTAAGCACATATGTTAAAGAGGTTGTAAGGAAGCTATAGGATGAATGTATGCATTAGGAACAATAGTATAGGCCACCTCACCTTTTGGAGAGGTCATAATATGGACCTGGTTAGAGGGAAAGTAACTATCACCCTCTTAGGGGAGAGGAGGAGAAGGAATTTATTTCTTGTGCATATGATATGACATTGAAACTTAACATGTGGTTGTTAGCTTATGTAATGGATCTTCTAAGTATGTAAGGATTTTATTCTAATTGAATTATAGATAATAGATAGATAACATGTAAGTAAAGTTATAAGTTGTATAGAAATATAATTATAAATAATATTACACATGAGAGATAACAAACAAGGGATAGAGACCATGAAACTTTACACTAATGCATACAAAAATTTACTTGTAACATAACATTTCTAATATGTTTAGTAAAATAGAGTTGGAAATTAAATTGTAACATAACATTTCTAATATGTTTAGTAAAATAGAGTTGGAAATTATTTTACATGAGAGAGAGAGAGAGAGAGAGAGAGAGAGAGAGAGAGAGAGAGAGAGAGAGAGTACAAAAGAAATATTGAAGTTTTGTACAATTTTAGAAATAAATTTTGTAATATCATCCCTTATTATTAAAATTAAGCATGAGAAGGAAAGAATGATTCTTTGCATTAACATATGGTAAATTTTACAATTAATATAAATGATAGGACCAAGTATGAATTCCTTATTATTTGAAAGAAATGTTTTGAAAGGAGTGAGATCCATTTGTAATTTAATGTAAAAATCTATAAGGCGATACCTCAAAAAGCAAGGGACCTAGTAAATTAAACTAGGGTTTGAAAGAAAATTAATTTGAAAATTATTATGGTAAATTTTAAAAATAAAATGGAAATTTTGATTTAAATATGTAGGAAAATAATTACAAAAATACTAGAAAAATATCAGGACCTAGTATAAGAAACTAGGGTTTGAATAAAATTATTTTTGAAATTACTAAGGTAAATTTTTAAAATTAATATCAATTTACGATTTAAATGTGCAGGAAAATTTATAAAAACATTGGAAAAAAATAGCAAGGAATTTTCCCTAAGGTTTCTATAATTTTTATGTGTAAACAAAGTAAGTCAGGTTCACCAAATCATTTAACTATTGTGGGAATACTAGAGTATTATTATTAATTTAGTTAAGGGTTTGGAATATTAAATTATTAAATAATTTAGTAATAAATACAATACTGATTTTTATAATTTATTTGACTTTTGTATCTTTCTAAAAATAGTAATGAAATAGGAGAAATATAACTTATCATAAAACTGGATTGAGACAACTGAGATAGAGATTGATATTGGTTGTACAGGACTGGGAAACTATTGAAAATTAGGATATAGATTTCATTATATGGAAGGATAGGAGTTGCAAAAACAAGATACTCTAGTGTCTAGTGCTATAGTCTAGGTCTTGCCACTATTATCCAAACTAGTCATAGAGATCTGAGTTTTCTGGGTTTTGTCCACTATCCTTGTGTGAGCTTGCTTATGAAACTTTGAATCCTTAATGTAAATGAACATCCTTTTAGAGATGATTTAATATTTAAATCTAGACCTTCATTATACTTGAATGAAACTTTAAGAAAGAGGGGGATGTTATTATGTGTAACATGAACTAAACATGTATCAACACCCCTTGTGTGGGTACATTGCCTCCATATCAACACTATGAAGAGGGATTAAGCCATATATAGTTCTTGTACTTGATGTGATTTGTGAAATAGTGTTATACAAATGCAAAAATGGTAAAACTAAATATGCTTGAGGTGGCTAGGGATTGGGGTGAGGATTTGAATATGTTTGTGACTATATTGGATGGATGTATACAGAGAATAGGGAAATTTGCCTTAGTGGTTTTGCTTTTATTCTTGATTTGATTTTTATTAGTTTCCAACAACCTTCTAAATGAGCATTGAATGGGATTTTATAGATATCTATTGGTCATGGGATAAATGTATTTGTGTTAGGCCAACGTGATAAGGAATTGGAATCAAGAGAAAATGATCATTTCAGATTGAAATGTGATTGGATAGGAGCACCAAAAATGAGACATCTTAGGGTCAGTGTTATAGTTGAACCCCAACATTCCTATCATATAGGCTAGGACCTAAGGGATGGAATAAGCATCAGAAATGGAGTGTAGCTAAGCTGGAAGCATGTCTCAAAAGTCTACAGATGATGAGTTATAAGCAAAAAGGCATCTAGAAGGGTAATGAGAGCATGCAAGGGGGTCCTATGGATTGGGTGTCATAATCCACACTCAAGATACCAATTTGGGTATTTTATATGACTATTGTGTGTGTGTGTGTGTGTGTGTGTGTGTGTGTGTGTGTGTTTGTGTGTGTATCTATAGACACATATATACATATACATGTGTGTGTGTGTGTGTGTGTGTAATTATTTAAGCCTTATTAGTAAATCCCATAAGTAACTCATTGAACACTATTAATGAGGGTCGTTAAAATAAATCTGATAACATGCAATATATGAATAAATTATTTTTGAGGAATATCTATAAGAAGTAATAAACCAAACAATATAAAATATTATATGTGTGTAAAGCAAAGAGTGTGGTGATATAAATACTTAACTTTAGATTGACCTATCATTGCTTTAATCACCAAATTTAAATCAAGTGGCCCTTTCAAAGAGGTGTTATATTTTTAAGACTTTAAATGGTAATATGAAGACCTAGATATCATTAATTAGGAACTCTAAAGACCTCTTATACTGAGATTAAATGACACCATGTTAGAAAACCTCCAAGATAAGATTATAAACCATATAATTCTACCAAATATTTATTAGGGGAATAAATTTTAGTGTAATTAGTATGTATTATTTTGATTTATGTTTTACAAATCAAATATGACCTTCTATATATGGTTAAAATACCTTAAACCAACCCTAATATCTAGGCTAATGTTATCATACATGTCAATACAAATGGAAGATACTAGTTGGCATTATATAGTGTCAATTAATCCAATGTAATATAAATGATAGAAGAAAAATCCATAACTCTATTAGATTGGATAATAAAATTAAGGGAACACTAAGGAAAAAAGAGATTGTATCAGGTAGTAAAATATAATATGATATAGAAAAGACAATAATTCTATATGGAAAGTGTTGTTCCTCATACAACATGCCAATTATTCAAAAAAAAGGGACCATATTTTTTGCTTGATGCTTCCCCTTTTAGATTTGAATGATTTTTCTATTTGATCCTTTCTTTGAATAGCCATCTCCTAGCTATTAATTTTCAAGTGATTCAAAGTGTTTGTTTTCAATGTTTATTTATGTTAAAATGGTCAGTCTAAGCTTTATATTTAAATTTTTTTGGTAAGCTACATGAATGTTAATTAAGATGAAAAGTTTCACTGAGGTAAATTCACATTGTAAGGATGCCTCAAAATCCCCTTTTTTGATCTATTTATGTTTCGAACTAGCTTTAAGTTGACTAAAACAATTGTTATGTTCAATTTTTACCTTAGTCAATTTCACTTAAATGGTATAAAATTAATTTAATTTTAATTTTGTTTTTATTTAAATGTTCTTTTATTGTGATGTTTTTGTCCCCCTTAATTTCATTTTAAAATATGTAGTTGTTTGGAAACAAAAATATCTTAGCCTTTTGAATTTTAAATTTCATAACCATTGGCTTTTGGTTTAATATTGACTGTGATTTTTCATTTCTTGCCTACAAGTACCTAAATTCATCATGAAACTATGTGGAATTATCCCCATGGCTCCAACCTATCCAAAATAACTTTTTACACTAAGTTGATTTTTGACTTCTGTGTAGAGCTACATGGCACCTTTTTTCTAATCTATGGAATTCATCAAATGATCAAAGCTCAAGGCAAATAGATCATCTAGATGATACAAAGTGGCTTTATCTCAGTTACCCACTATCTTGAAGGCATCCATAAAAGTAATAAATATCTAAGAAAATGGGTTATTAGGATGTTTCGATGTGTCGTCATCATGGTGATACTCTATCCTAAAGTAGTCCATATAAGAACAGAGCTTCCAAGTGAGTACATTAGTAGAATGTTACCAAATGGCACCATCTCAGCAACCCACTACCCCAAATATTTTTGTACAAAGTAAACACCCCTATTTATGTAGGTTATAAGGATGTGGCCACATTAAAACATCCTACTAATTCATAGTCCCAAGGCATTATGTATAGCTTTGAATCCTTGTCAAGCTTTTAGTGAGTGAGATTACACCTTATGTCATGATATCACTATAATATAAATAGAGAATAATTACTATGATTTCAACCTTAACCAAGTATTATTAAATTGTGTATCATCGATATGGAAATGACCTAAAAAATAAAATACATGATGACATTTAATCCATAAAGGCACAAATTTAAAATTGGTGGCTTGTCCTACTATCAAATCCATCAAAACCAAAGAATGGATAGAGAATTTAGTCTGATCTACAACATCAATTTATAAGGGCGTGTTAGTGACTAAATTTATCACGAAAAATAAAATTTAAGAGCAAGATAGGTGGTGGCATTAAATACGGAAAAGGTGTGATCGTTTGTGAATGGATATAAAGAAGGAATAAGGGCAAATTTTCCATGCTATGAGATTGATATGGTAAAAATATAAATTATGATCCATAACTATCTATAACAACTTTAACCACACTTGGTCAATAAAATTTACTTCCCTATATTAGAATAACATGGTCTAGCTAAAAGTTTCAACTATTTGCCTGATTTCACATTGAATTCTTAACTAATCCTATGGTGTGCATGAATCTCTTCCTTTTTTGAATTTTAAACCTCTCTTTTTGTTATTTATAGGCCTTTAAAAGCATTATTTAATGCTAGCATTTTACAGGATTAGAGTTTGTTTTGCTTTGTTGGATATTTGTTAATTGTAACAAAGACATTGAGAATTAGACATTTTTCATGCATTTTATTACTTTTTAGGATAATTTCTCCCTCTGTTGTTTATTTTTATTGATCTATAGGTGTTCCTTTCACTTAGATTATTTTTTGAACCCCAAACATTGTTAATCAAAAGGAAAATCCTAATAATTTAAATGTTTTTGAGACTATATAGTCATTTTCCCCACATGTTTAATGTTGGTTATGGAACTTATACTCATATTCAACCTCCCTATGCTCTTGCATTGTCTTTAGTTGGAGTTGTGTAGGGTATAGTTATACTGAATATTGTTTTTATGAGATTCATTTGGTTTTATAATTTGAGATTCATGTGTGTTGGTAGCAGGGCCTTTAAATATCTTTATCCCTATCTTTTTCACTTTATTTATAAACAAATTAATCTAAAAATAAATAAATATGATGGTAAAGGTTTAACTCAATTGCTATTTCAAACTCATTAATATAATATTTTTGTACTCATAAGCATGGTAAATTAGTAAATAAAAAAAAACTATTTTCATTTTATACACATTCTAGGAAGTTTGATTTACATTGGAAGGTGAATCAAGAAAGTACATATTAAGGAATGTGTGAAGTCTTTGAATAAATTACTACCTAGAGCTAACTACATCTTAATTAGTTAAAATAGGCCCCTTGCATAGAATAGTCTACATCAACTAACTTAGTTAAGACTAGTATATCAAGACCTGATACATCTAGATCTTAGCGATGTATTTTCCTCATAAGATCTCCCACCTTTTACGAGGGTCAGGGATTAAAAAACCTAACCTAATTATTGGTTATTTCAAGTGATGCATCAACAAGTTATAGATATATAAGGAGGGTGTGTGAATCATTACTTAAGTTCGTAGCCAAATCTCAAATTGAGGTATTCTAGAAACATTTTATTTTGTTGACTTAAACAATACCTCAAGATGGAAAATATAAGAGTAAATACAAGATATAAATCATATGGGATTGATTAATATATTCTAAATCTAATAAATCATAGGAATCTAAGAGCTAATAAGGATAAAAGGAAAGATAAATCTACCTAATCAGTAGGTAACTCACTTATAGATATGATCCTTCCCTTAATTAATCCATTCTCTATCCTTTGACATATCTCAATGGCCATAACATGATTTGGGAAAGGAATTTATTATCCTATGTCTATCTTAGGAATATCCCATGACCTACCTAAGAATCCAAAACAAATTGTCCTAAATTCATAGTAGTAAGAATCCATAATGTTGAGTAACATATCCAAGTATTCAAGGATGTTGTCATTAGAACCCACATTCATCACAAGGATGTTCCCTTTAGACTATTTCATTAATATTTAGGGCTTACCACTTATGCTTGGTATCTTAGGTTACCCCATGGGTTAATCACTTCTTAGGCTAATTTGGAGATAGTGTTTTTGAACCATTTTAGGATCCCAATAAATCTATGATCTTATATCATCATTTCACATATTTCGATAGAGAAAAAAATGTGCCTATGAGAATGTTGAATACTCTATTTCATAAGATATAATTTAGTTTGAATTACATTTATATATTAGTAGAGGGAACATCATTTCATACATACTTGATAGACCTTGATCTTTTGACATTGATGTTCCTTAGAATAACCCTTATTGCATTAGCATACCTATATCTTTCATAAAATGAAGCAAAGAATATGAATTAACAAATGGTACCAAAACTAATTATTATAAGAGCTTTACCATCCTTAAAAATACTAGGATCGTATAATTAGGTCCCTGTGTTGAACTAAGATATCATATAGAACACCCCAGTCATGAATCCCATCCAAAGTTTTATGTATGGTAACCTTCTAATAGTGTATGATCTAAATATAATGAATTAAATACCTAATATTTTCCCCTCTGTACCTTGTAATAATGTAGTTCCTAGGAAAACAATAAATAATTAGTCCTAGTGGCATATAATAACATCATTGTTGTACCAAGCACTAGTGGGTATGTTTCATCTGGTCAAAATCAATAGGCACTTCCATCTTAATTGAGATCCAAAAACCTACTATCAATTCTCAAGACCATTTTCCCATGGATACCTATGTGTTATGTAATACAAATGGACCTTTAACTAACCTTCAATATCAAGTAGTAAGCCAAAGTAGTACTAGCATAGGCCTTGAAGTGGGCAATTTGAAAATTTTGATACAAATATTATCAAATGACAGTCAATTTACTTAGATAGGGACCTAACCATGTAAATTATAATATTAATAATGCACCTAAGAGTATACATTTTAATTTCTAGAGACTTAACAGGCAATGCAATTGTTTGACTAATAATGAAAGCATGCCTAGCCCTCTTGAAAAAAATATGAACAATGACAATGATTTCCATTGTAAGAATTTCATATACTTTGATTTAAACATTTGATATAGGGTACACAACATAATTGAACACATAGAAACCAACCATGTTAATTTTTTAGTTGCCTCCAACATATTACAAAAGAAAATGGATAACATAAAAACTATGCATGCTCTTAATCATAATCAAAACCAAGATGGAGGGAACCTACGCATAACATTAGTATTGGAAACTTATGAATTTTTATTTGAGGATGAAAATTAACCTGAGCATAACTTAGATGATGTCCATACATCTAGGTAGTTTAGAAGAGTATAAAAATAAGTTAAGGAGTAAATCAACATACCCATTAACCACCTCTACTTATTTGAGCAATACTCAAGTCCCCCCTGATGTAGATTAAATTAATAATCCTCTTCCTCCTCAAGCACCCCCCACTTCCTATCATCCTAATAAATATTTTGTGTACACCAAATATAACAAGCAACAATAAAAGTTCAAACTTAGTTATGATATTGTTGAAGATCTTAAGAAAACCTAATCTAATATAAATATGATTTATTTGCTTCAAAATTATAAGCAAATAAAATTGATTTTAAAAGATTTTTTACATAATAAGGGTAAATAATCTTCTAATATTTATGATGAACATTTATTATTTATAAATAGAGGATCAAGACTCCTCCATTCCTAGTAAAAGTTAGAATATTTGTTAAAAAAAATTACATAATTTATTGCTTAATTTTGGTGCTTCTAGGAATGTTATGCCATACACTATCTACCACTAATTGTTCATTACACCTCCTAATTCCAATCAAAAAGTTGTCTAAGTAGATAAAATAGATGTAAAGGTGGTGGTAGAGATAAACCATATAAACATGCAACAGACCTTAAATTTGAGGATAGAATAATTCAATCATATGTAGATCATGGATATCCTAGATGTTTATAGCTATTGTTTAGTTGATACTAGTCAAAAGCATTGAATGGTTACATAGAGAATGATTTTATCCATATATGGAAACCATGACATAGTTTTACCAAATATATCACAATAAATCAAGAGTCAAAGATGTCTCATACATTCAATGAGTACAATATAAAAAATGAGATCATGTATGAGGAAGTAAAAATGGGAGTGTATTTTCTTGACAATAAATAAGGAACACATGTTAGTCTCTCCATTAACATTCTTGATGTAAAAAAAATCTAGAAGTTAAAGAGTTGGGCCTATTGGATGAAGAATATTTATTTGATTCCCCTGAGTGAGTCTCATTACAAGATGTTACTCTAGTTTATGAAATTATATAATATAAGGATTTAAACATATCCAAACTTTTTTATATTTTACAAAAGGTAAAATTATTATGATATATGTTTATATCTATGATTCTCCTATAGTATATTTATGCACAACATATTTTTTAGCTTAGGAACTTACCATTTTCTCATTAAAAGTTTGAGATTCAAGTCATGCAGTCTTAGTGGTAGTGAAGAGTTCATTTAAAGTTGTCCTAATGAGAGAAGAATAGATCTATATACCCATAGACTTACTCCTTTCATAGAAGATCTATTTGATAAAACTTCACTAGCTAAATGGAACACTTATTCAGTCAAACATGATAAAATGCACTAAGAGGTGAACATCACACCAATGCTTCCCTTGCATAGATCACCAATGCACATAATAAATTCTTAATAGTGGACCCTAAAATTTGATGATTATAAATCTAAAACTAGATGTGGCATTACCATTGAAATGAACAACTCAAGAGGTAAATCCTATATAGATGCATACCTCCTACAATTTACTTGAATGAATAATGTCGCTGAGTATGAAGCATTTATTCATGAACTTGTATTTTCACTTAAAAAGAAAGTAAAGAATATCAAAGTGATGGGAAATTTTGAATTATTGGTTAGAAAAGTAAGAAACCAATATTCATGTAATGATAAATGCTTATATAGATATCATAGTAGAGTCTAGAACCTGATCAAATATTTTGATGCTTTTGGGATCGAAACATTGCCTAGGTAGAATAATTATATAGCAAATGCATTAGACACCACTATGATAAATTTAGATCCCAATTCCCATTCAAGAAAGATAAGATTATTAGTGAAATTGGTCTCTACTCCTTCAATCCCATATAATATTAAAAATTTCCATGTCTTGAATGACAACGAACACATATTAGACTTCATTGCCAATACTAAACTATTTTTATATCAAATTATTGATGAAGATGGTTGAGAATACTTTCAACTAGATGAAGATGTGGAAATGAATTTAAAATAAAATAGCATACCTACAAGAATGGTAATTATTGAGAGACTATTTGACATGAACTGTCGAAAGGTAAATATAAATATACCCATGTCAAGGGCATGCCTCATGAGTAATGCAATTTGGGTAAAGAAAATGATGTGAAAAGTGTGGCTCTAGACAACACCTTAACCCTAGGTGAGATACGTGCTTTATCATAGGCCCTCCTCAAATAATTCACAAAAGTGATTATATGGAGTTATGAATATCTCAAGGTCTTCATTACTTTCATCTTGACATAAACTATCCCCCTAAATCTTGAAGTTAATCCATGTATATTCATTAAATCCAAATAAAATGTATATTTAGGGTAATTAAAGGTAAACTACTGGGCCATATCATTTCTTTAAAGGGTATATTCACACACCCAAATATATTAGAAATGATCCAAACAATCGAATAGCCTAGCACTAAGAAAGTTGTAGTCATTATTCAACAAAATTAACTTCATAAGGAAATTTATTTCAAGTTTTGTTAAAATAATTAGGCTATTAAATAACATATTGAATAAAGATTATAAAATGAATTGTATTAGTGAGGTACAAATATTTTTGACTAAATTAAGGCTATGATAGTGAACACACCAGTACTCATCATTATAAACTACACACAACCATTATACCTCTATTTATTTTCCTCATAACATTCTAATGCCATTATGCTAATGCATAAGGAGGAAATGAGAGAAAAAAGGATAGTGTCCTTCATGATCCCCCTACTTAGAAATTTTTAACTCAAATATTCTATAATTTATAAGCAAGATTTTTCTTTGATCAAAGATGTTAGAAAGTTTAGACATTACATCCTTCACAACAAAGTGCTTTTTGTAGTACCAAATTCATCTGTGAAGGTATTTCCAATGTAGAAAAAAATAAAGGAGAGGAATGGTAAGCGAATGACCACAATCTAGGGGTTTGGCATAGATTTGCAATCAATCGAAATTGATGAATGTCAAGGACTATAAAAACCCAAGGCCGAAGTGGATACCTAAATCAATTTTCAATAGTACTCGATGCAATAAATCATAAATTATTATTGAATTATAAATATAGAAGGTTTTGAGTGTCATAAGAAAATTAACTCCACATAATAAAGAGCATTACACCTCAAAAGCATCCATTTTATGATCAAAACTATTAATCTCTATAGAGGAAACCATTAATTGATATATTTGAGATGATTGAACAAAGTAAAAGTAGTTGAAGTGCTTAAATATTTCTATGCTAAATATAGAAGTAGACATGGTTAAATAAGAACTATAGCTCAAAAAATACTATGGGTAGGTTACTATTAGCCACATGTTTTTAAGGATGCACATCTACAAGTCTTAATTTATTGCACCTATCAAGTCATTGCTCACCATGAATAGACCCTAGCTATGCCATGACTACTGGTCATTAAATCCTAAGCATTTCCTAAATAGAGGTTGGAATTCATGAAATTGATTAATGTTAATTCTTCCACATGACAAAATTTCATCTTTACAGTGATAAATTACTATACTCATTTGGATAAATCTCAACCTTTTAAGAATTATACCACAAATATAATCATTCAATTTTTGGAGGAACATATTATCACAAGGTTTAGTATACCCATCACACTGCTATATTATAATGTCCTTAATTTAGTCATCTCTATAATTCATTGAATGGGATTATGATCATCAAGTAAACCTTAAATGTTATTTAAATTATTATCCCCAAGGTAATGGGATAGCTAAATTAATAAACAAGAATTAGTTTAATATAATTAATAATATCTTAGAAAGAAACCCAAGGGATTGGCATAATGTGCTTAAATTTTCATTATGGTCTGATAAAATTAGGATCAAATTAGCATTAGGGTCCTCTCCATATTACTTATTATATGGCAACGATCCTACCTTTGCAACCAATTTGAATATCCCTACCTTGCTATTTATGATAGATTACATAGAAATGGATAATCAAATAGAATCCCATCTCTTGAAACTCATGAAATTAGAATAAAAATGAGATGAAACTTTACTAAATTTTAGTAAACATTAAGAGGATATCAAATGTTAGTTTGAAAAATAAACCAAAGTCAAGGCCTTCAAGATCATTGATCTAGTCCTTATATGGGACAAGGCTCACAAAAGGAAGGGAAATAATCAAAACTTAAATGCTTTATGGTTTGTTCTATACCAAATATTTTAAATCCTAAGTGGAAATGATTTCCACCTAATGTGTATTACTAGTGAGGATGTTCCATTGGTTGTCAATGGACAATTCCTCAAACATTACTTCCAAGCTCAATTAGCTTTGAAGCCCCTATAAATAATTTCTTTTTTTAATTCTCATATTATTTCATACTCCTTATTCTAGGTTAGATTTTATTTCATTTTTTTCTATTTTATCATTTTTACTCACTTGCTTTAGCCTCACTACATCTCCTTTCGATTTAAACCTATCTTTTTAAACTGAAGGTTCCCCTACTTGGTTAAGGAAGAAGAATGGGTGGCTTGTTTATGAATAACATAAATAGTATTTCTATGAATAAAATGATTAAAATCATGTTAAATAACCTAGATTAATTGTTGTGTTTTCTTATATGGTTGGAACATTGGAGGCCTATGATTTATAATAGAACATATGGATTTAGAAAGGTAACATTTCTTGTTTCAAAGATCATCAAATGCACCTAACAAAAAATATGAAGAGAATGAAAGCTCCAAAAATTTTAGGTTTGCTTTAATTAACTATGAATTTGTCAATTATCACTCAACCCATAGATTATTCCCCCAAACCTTAAAGGATGATAATGAATAAAAATCCCCATTCAAAATAATTGAGCTAAAATTAAAAATCTGCACTTTCTCCTCAAAAGGGTGGCCTTCGTAACCTCTACCATAGGGTTTATGGCATGGTTGGAAATGTATCAAGGCCTTAATAATAGACAAAAGGTAACACTATCAGAGATATGAATACCCATACCATTTCATCCCTTCATCAATACCCATCATTTAGAGAAATTTGATTTATTGTTTGTGCTTGATAAATAACTATATCAATAACATGAATTGACACACTAATGGTTTCTAGGCAAAATTTATGTTTAGTATGCCATATGTAGGAGTAGAATTTTGTGCCTTAAATTTTTATATTCACAATAAAATATTTATTTTTATTACTATTTTTATTTGAATAAGGACTTTCGATTATGAATTCTTGAGATACTCATGAGTATATCCTAGTATGAGTATTCATTTGTTGTTTCTCACACAACACACCCCATTTTAACTAAAATTGGGGAACCTTTTTTCATTTTATCCTTCCCCTTTGGGAGTTGACATATTTTATTGTTTGATCCCTTCTTTGAATAACCATCTTCTATTTGTTGAATTTCAATTGATTAAATATGTTTTTTCGGTGCTTTTTCAAGTTAAAATTCTCATTCTAAGATTTTCATCAAAAATTGCTAATGTAACTTACATGAATGTGCCTGAGGCTAAAAATTTTTAGTACGGTAAATTCACATTTTAAATATGACTAAAACTCTCCTTCTTCAATTGATTTATGCTTCAAACTATCTCTAAACTAGCTAAAAATTACTTATGATCACTTTTTCCTTAATTCAATTTCATTTAAGTGGTAAAAAATTGATTTAAAATCAATTGTATTTTCATTCAAATGGATTCATATTTCTATGTTTCTACAACCTTTCATTTCATTTTATAAGACCTATCCATTTAAAAAAATTAAATATCTTAGCCATTTAAATTTGAAATCTCATAACTGTTGGATTTTGATTTAAATTTATTGATTATGCCTTTTCATTAGGTACCTATATTCATCTTGACACTACATAGTAGTCTCCCAGTGGCTCCAACCAATCCAAAATGCCTTTCAACACTTAGTCAATTTTCTACTTCTACCCAAAACCATGTATCACCTTTTTCCGAATCTACATGATTCATCTATTAAGAAGATCTTAGGGAAAGTAGATTTCCAAGATGTTTGAAAGTGGCATCATTATAATGACCTATTATCCAAGAGATGTTAGTATAATCAACAATGTTCTAAGAAATTAGGTTAGTAGGATGTTGCCATATGTCACCATTCTAATGACCCACTATCCTAGAGTGGTCCATATAATATTAGAGCCTCTATGTAATCTAGTTAGCATGATGTTACCATGTGGCACAATCCTAGTGACCCATTACCCTAGAGACGTTTGTAAAAAGCAAAGATAGTTGGGAAAGTGGGTTAACACGATCCTGACAATTAATAAGACCCTACTACTTCATAGGACCTAGGTGGCATATTTTAATTTAAAATCCTAGTTTATTAATGAAATCCTTGAGAGACACTAAATCCTATTAATATATATTAATAGAAGTGCACAGTATCTCAATGAATGCCTTAATGAGAGATAAGTATATTCTAATTCATTAAAATATGCCCCTTCATTTAATAGTCTACATTATCCAACATAGTGAAGACTTGTATACCAATACCTTTTACATCTATACATTGGTGAGGTATTTTACTCATGGTACCTCCCTCCCTTCTTGTGAGGTAGGTCTTAACAAACACCACTTGATTGTTGGTCATTTTAAGTGATATGTCGATAGAAAGTAAGAAGATAGATAAGATGGAAAGAGATGTAGAAGAGGTCAAAATTATATTAGTGATTATGTGAAATAATTTATGAAAACCTATGTTTAAAATTACAATGAGGAAATCCCACTCCATTATGAGTACAAAATATAAGGTGTATATTTAATGATATTTATGGGGCGATAAGCTACTAGAAAATAAAGAGATAGTAAACTGACAAAGTTAACATTTTAGTTGCATAGACTATGTAATACAAATTAAAAGGTAAGTGATAACAATGAAAATTATTTAGAAATAAAGGTTCTTTTGAATTAATTTGAAGATAATATATCAAAGGATATGCCAAAATGTTTGTAACAAATTAAAAGCAAAAAACACCATATATATTTGATTCCTAAACCAAGTTTACCCAACATGGCTACATATATATTGACCCTAATAAAAAATGAATGAGTCAATAAATAGGTACATGATCTATTATAAAGATGTTTGATTAGAGACAATATAATTCCATGTGTTGTATATGTTATATTAGCTCCCAAGATGGATGGTGAGTGGAAAATGTGCATGGATTCTTGTGTAATTAGAAATACAACCATTAAATCAAAGTTCACATTTCCTATAATGGATTATCTCACATAATTCCTATAGAGAGGAAATTAATTCAATAAGATTAATTTACAGAGTGGTTAACATCAAAATAAAATAGGATATGGATATTAATAGAAAACTAATTCAATACCAAATAATTTTTGTATGAATGGTTGATATTTTGATTCTAACTAAATCATATCACATTTGTGAGGTTATTGAATGAGGCATTCAAACCATTCATGGGAAAAAAATTAAAATTTTAATCTTAATGATGTTCTATTTTTTTTAAAGGGGAGAAACACTTGTTGTAAATTAGGAAAGGCATACATAGACTTATAGAGGATAAATAGTTTGTCATTATAGGGAAATAATATTTTATTCAAAATGAATTGGTATTTTTGGGGTTTTTTATCTCTAAAAGGGGGGAAAATTGTATCTTGAAAATATAAATGCATTTATGTAATGGCCTACACCTAGGATTAAGTTTGAATACATTTATTTGTGGTTTACAAAAATTTTACCCAAAATTTATTATAATTTTTGTTGGGATATGTGTACCAATCACTAAAAATATGAGCGTATGTAAGAGAGAATTTAGATGGATAGTAGAAATAGATAATAACTTTAAAATTTTGAATGAGAAGGTCACCAATGAACTAATTTTGGCATTTATAGAGTTTTATAAAATATCTCTAGTGGATTATGATTGAATAATAAAATCCATTTTATTAATTTTTTAGTCAAGATGGTATACCCATAAATTATTTTATTGATAAAATCAATTATGCTAATAAGAAATAGTCTCTTTATGATCAAGTGTTTTATGTTATTGTGAAGGCATTAAATAATTTTATTCATTATTTTATTCTTAAATACTATTTGTTATATATTTATCATCATAGTTTATACTACATCAATTTCCAATGCAAGTTAAACAAAAGGAACATGAAGTGATTGGAGTTCTTAAAACATTATTTTTCTAAGCTTAAACATAAAATTAAGATATGAAGTAAGGTATGTAATTATTTTATTAGAATAATAATGTTTTTAACTAATACGAGAGTTTAATTTGTTGAGCTTGATTCAAGGAGATAGTTAATAAAAAATAGGTTAGCTCAAAGGATTATTTGGTAATGTGTGTTGGGAAAACTAACATTGATAGAACACTGTGTCCATGCTATTTCATATAAAATGGATTAATATATAAAAAGAAACATATTTTCATACCCCAATTATCAATTACGAATAATATAATAAAATAAAATCACTTTGGTAGAATCAATGAATATTTCATAATAAAAAATACCTAACCTAAGTTAAATGATAGGTAGACTAGGAAAATATTAGGATTAAAGTCATAAAAAAAATTTAGGGGTACAAAAAGTTTCATCATGCCAAAGAAATATACACAAAATTAGCATTTTATGAGTCATTTCTACCTGAGAAGCCATTTGATGACATGAGTATGGAATTTAGGATTGGGTTACCTAGGAATTAAAAATGTAATGCATAATTTATTTTGTTGATCAATTATTTAAAAAGACACATTTCATAGATTGAAAAAATACCAACAATGTCATAGAAAATGCTGATTTTTTCTTTGAGGATGTTTTTAGATTGGATACGCTACCTAAGAACATGGTTTCATAATATGACACCAAGTTTGTGTATCATTTTTGAAGAAATTTTTGGAATAATTTTAATACAAAATTAGAATTTAAATCTACATATTATCTATAAATTAATAGATAGACTAAAACTCTTAATATAAGCATATGAAAATTACTACGATGTTTCATTGGTGAGAAGCCTAATCAATGGGATTTGGTGTTTTCATTGACATAGTTTGCATACAATGATTACAAGAAAATATGCACAACTAACAATCCATTCTAAATTATGTATGAGAAAAACCTATGAGGTGTTTAAAAATTAATAAAGTGTGTAGATTCTAATTTACACTTGCAGAGTGTTGAAGATGAAGAGTTTTTTGGATGCATATAATACTTATATAGAAAAGTAAAGTAAAAACTTGATAATTCTATCCAATTTTATTATAAACATTCATAATTTAAAGATAATAAATAATAATATTATATTTATTGACTTAGATTTTTCTCATATTAGAAAGACATATCTCCAGGCAATGCCTACATCACGATAATGTTGAAAAATATTAGGTCTTATAAGATACTGGAGACATTTTTATACACTATATAAAAACTAGAGATCCCATTTGAATTAGAAATCTCAACTACTGAATGTCTCACACATGTATTCCTATTGTGAGGTAGATACATCATTAAAAGGTGGGGAATATGAATTACATCTATTCATATCTATGGATAATTACATGATAAAGACTGAGAGTAAATTGATTTAATTATGGACTCAATGGTGGTTAACAAAAAAAGTGATAGGGAATACAAAGAATACTTACTCAATAAAGGAATAAATATTCAAAATATGCATCATGGTTAAACTCAATTGAGATTAACCAATAGGCTTTCAACTTATATTTTAATTAAAATCCATGACTATGCTAGAGGAGCTAGTTAAGTGATAATACATTATTTTACATGAATGGCATTTTTATTAAAATAATTTGAGAGCTGAAATAATTTAAGAAAAAAAATATTATTTATATAGATAAGAAATACATTACAAAACACATTACAGTATATTAATGTGGGAAAACCTATATAGGTAAGAAACACATGGAAAATCATAATCCATTATCTGAGAAATGATTTACATAGAGTAATACCCTTTTTACCTTCTCATCTTTACATAAATACTTCAAAAATAAAATTATCAGAAACATTTCCATGTGAATAATTCATAACAAAATTGTTTTATTTCATGTATATTTTACACAAAAGTAATATATAATTAGTGAATAACTATATCTTAGTGGTTATACCTTTTCAATTTCACAACTAGTTTAATTACTTGTTTACATACATTTTTATATGTATAAGTTTATTTTTTAATATAAAAAATTTGAGATATATTTTTTATGATTCATGTAAAAGATAAGTGTGTCCTTTAAAACATTATATGTTATAACACTTCCCCTTAATGTTTTTTGGGGATACATTCAGTACTATCATTTTTATACAAAAGGAATTATAATATATAAACCATTCATAATGATTCTAGGCTAAGAGTAACACTTGAAGGATCTATACACCATCATCATGAAAATTTCACATTCTATACAAAGGGATTTAAAATCCATAAACCACATAGGTTGATTTATGTGAACATGATAGTGGGAATACATCTTATAGTCTCTCATGGATAAGCTTACAATCATTTAGATCCTTTAATAATATTAGGACTTCCATTACTATTAATGGGTAGAATGTAAACTCATATAGGGTGACTTCTTACATACCTTTACAATATAGAGTAATTATAGAGAGGTAAAACAACACATGGTCATTATGAGGTGACATTATCATGCATAGTTCCCCTCAATGGAAATTCCAGGAGACCGAATCTTCCACTTAATCATTTATAGGAAAAAAAGTATATCAATATCACCATCGAGGAATTTCTATCAAATAAAATGCACATTAACTTTCATATGCTTAATTATTTTATAAATAATAAAATTTATAATATATTTCACCCATCATTAGGGTTGTCAAATTTTATTATTAAATATATTTTAATCATAATTACCCACATATTAGTGTATTTATTTAACATTATTATCTTTATTTAATTTTAAACAATTTTTCACATAACTTAATGTGACTTTGATTAATCTTTTTACACTACCACCCATAATAATTTATGAGGATTTAGTCATGAAACAATCACGCCCGATAAATTAATGGTTGTATTCAATATATTTGGGTTAATACAACGTCAAAATCCATAATTACAACTATTTAAACATGTGTGGATAATAACTATGGATAAATCCAATTATTCCCATAAATATTTTTTTTATAATTCTAAAATTTAAAAAATACCATAGTAAAAAAAACTAATTTAATGTGTGATGTGATGCAGGAGAATCCAAGGTTCATGTGATATTGCGTTAAGTAAAAAAAAAGTGTGTTTTTGTTTTGTTTCGATTTTGGATCTTATTGGTGTGAGCTTGCTAACCCCTTAGATTGATGTTTCAAAATTATTTATTTACAACAAGAAAAGTGTAGAGATATTTTCTCTGGTTATGTCAATCTATGTAGACTGTTAAGTCATAGACATTGGTAAAAAATGGATATTAAACTAAGGCAATAATTAGATTATGAAATATAGTGAGTTCATAACACCTAACACTTTTAACATATGCATGAAGTTTTAAGAACAATATAGCGACCTTGTACAAGGAGATTATAGATTGAAAGGATTTTAGCTTTGGGAGAAGCCTTATCCCATTTTTCCAAAGGATGCTTTACAAATAAATTACCATTCCTTTGATGAATTTTAACTATTTGTTCCTCAAACTATGAATTAACCTTAAACTATAAGGCTTTTAGTTTTTACCTTCTATCTTTGGCATGTTGCAATTTTTTATCATGAGAAATAATTTCTTGAAGAGTTAGATATTGGCATTCAGATTTATTTTTTTAGGGAAATTTCTTTTTGCATATTAGGGACTGAGCATTTTTGACAAACAATATTGAAAACTAAATAATTTATGAAAATAATATATGGATCTAATGAATCCATAAATGGAATTTTTGAACCAATATAATATTGGCTATCATCAATCTTGATAGGGTTCCATTTAGACTCATCAAATGATGATGGTGAGATTTCTTTGATAAACTTAGTTATCTCTTTTGTCTCTGATTTCTATTTTGATGTATATCTTGGTGATGCATATTCTAATTTAGGCATTTTAGTATTCCTTTTATAGTCATTAAAATATTTGTCATGGAATAAATTCCTTTCTATATATGAATATACCTTATATTATCCTTCAAACATATTTATATAAGCTTAAAAATCATCAAACTATTATTATTCTGTTTTGGACACATAACTAGAGTATCTAGATATTCAACAACAAATAATGCAATTCCTTGTTCAATGTATTCATTATTTTTTTTTTCATTTTCAAACATATCCCAACATATAGAAATAAAAGGATATGCATATAAGAATTTAAATTGATGTGTATCTTTACTAACGCAAAAATGAGCATAATGTCCTTTTTCATATAAGCATACCCAAAAAATCTTCAATGTTGAGTTTTTGGATGATGGTTATCCTTTTTAAAGAAGAATTTAATATTTTGGGTATAACTCATTTATGTGATCAAAAAAATTGACTCCAAGGGGGAAGTTAGTATGGTGTTAGTTCCAAAAATAGTGAAATCAACACACTAAACAAGATAACATCTCTAGGCCTAGATCATGGGGAGAGTTTAGTGAATAAACTAATTGAAAGAACAAATAAAATACAAAGAAATGGAAACTTTCTTTACCTTCCTTGATTAATCTAAAAGATATCTTCATTGGCTTGCTCAGATTGTGCTCAAAAGGTCTTCATCAATGGGGTTTGGCTATCTCCATCTCCTCTTAACACCATAGTTGGCTTGATGGCTTATCTTGATTTTGGTATTATAACACTATGCATTTTCTTCATAAAATCCAATCGAGCATTATAAATCTATTATGTTCTAAGGTCTCCAAATGAAGAGCTATAGGCTTATTTTTATAGGCATTGAAATCAACTTGGAATGAGTTAAATAATAACCTTGGTTGGATTAGCTAACCCTAGTAGGGTTAATAGTTGTCCAAAATATCATGATTACCATGAATAGGTGTGCTTTGAGATATTTGGCATTTGGACAACTCATAAAAGGTCATGATCAACTTCTGAATTGCTCTTTTGAATTTTCATTTTTGATAATTGATTTATTTACTCAAAGATGAATGCAATTAGGATTAAGATTAAGATTTGTAAGTTAATTAATATGTGTTACACATTTGAACATTTGTGCAAGATTTTGGTTTTATTCAATATGCATTTACCTAATTTAATTGATTTATGGGCCAATTTGATTTGTTTCCATGCTTATGAAGCCAAATTCAAGACTTATAGAAATTATAAGGCTGTATGTACAATGGTTGGTAAGGATTGGTTTAAAGTTGGGTATAAATCCATTGGTGTCCAATTTTAGATGTCTAAAGTTTACCTGTATTTGGGAAGGTAGTGAAAGTTATAAGCACAGTAATGCCTTTTCAAAAAATAAAATGGTCCTATTGTGCTTATGACTTCAATGGTGATGAGTGAAATATAGATACCCCCTCGAAGGAGAAATTGACAAAAGTGTTGGAAAATGGTCCCTCAAAATAAAGAATAAAGATGAAAGGACCAAATAAATGAAGATGTTGGGGTGAGAACATAATGATTTGACCAAAGTTAGTCAAAATAACTGATAATGTAGGTGGTATGGTGTATAATGGTTTTATAAAAGGTGGTTATAAACAATATATGTCGATAGTGGTAACTTGGTATAATAACAAAATAATTTACCCAAAGGTGGTTATAATCATTAAGAATATGAATCTACCCTAGTTACAATAGAAAAATAAGATATCAACATGCCCAAAGTGGGAAAAATAAAGTAAATGATTAGAGTTTCTAGTTATAATCATTGAGAATGCAGGTAGGATAATGTACAAGTGGTTTGCCTAAAAGTGGTTATAATTAGTGGACCACAATTATGGAAAACATGATTGATAGATGATGATTGAAAACATGATGATGATAACTTGATATAGAGGATAAAGATGAATTGGGATAATCAGCTAGTAGGGAGATGCTCATTTGAACTAATGAAGGTTGATATTCTTTCATTGTTTAATCACTCTAATTGGGATATGATTGGGATTGGTTCAAGATTATTATTGGTGCTAGTGCTGAGAAGATTTTCACACTACCATTGTTATGCAGACCTCTTGATGTTGATTTTTGTTGTAGCACATGTTAGTGGCCTCATGATAGAACATCATAAGAACTTGGCCAAAATATGCATAAGGACTAACTCCCATGATCCAGTAATCATTTTAAAATAATGTGCCAATGATAAAAACTATGATGAAAATGTTTTCATTTGAATATTGATGGATTTAAGAATAAGTACATAAGGAATCACCCAATGAACATAGATAAAATGAATCAAGGCAATAGTGATGAAAGAAAATAAAAAAGCACACAAAAAAACAAACAATGAATGACTATTATTCATATTGTTAGTATAAACAATCTGACAACTTAATAAATAAACAAGGAGGAATAGAATAAAAGGAAGGGTTGATTGAGTTGTTTCTATATGTGCTAGGCAAGTGAATGCTACCTATATAATTTCATAGATGATATATCCAACAAGAAATTTAGTTTGAATGTAGTTCTCATAGGAAATGGGAAGAAAATGATAACTGATGAAAAATAATCATGATGGATGTGATATAAGAATAGGAATAGTCTTGTAAAATGGCAAGTGCATGGGATAAAAGGCCAAAAAGGATGGGGAAAGTTAGTGATAAGTGATTTTTTATAACTTAGTAAGTGTTCCTTGAATCCTTACAACAAATAAGTGGTCAATGCTTTTATTTTTTCTAAACAATTTTCAAATGATTTTTGGAATTTTTGTGTAACTCAACTTAGTTGATAATGACAAGATACTAAATATTCCAAGGTCACACAATGGAGAGAGCATGGTTGATGTTGTTAAAAAAATGGTGAGAGCATGGCTTAAGTTGCTCTCAAAATGGCAAGATCATGGCTTAGGATGCTCATAAAATGGTGAGATCATGATGGAAAGGGGGACTAAACTACCATCGACAAGTATTGAGTATGACCCATAGAGTCCCAAAAATGGGCCTATGTCATAGTAGTTCAACCTTACAATGGAGTAATATGACTTGTGTAGCATCTAATTCAAACAAAATAGGAATAGTTGGAATAGTTGTATAATACGGCATATAAAAAGAAAATTTGGTATGTAAAGGCATAATAAACAAATATTTCCCCTAGTTTGCCCATAGGTAGTTATAACTACGAGACGCAAGATTAGATCAATGATACTAACTTACCCATAAGTGGTTCTAATTTGTATTAAGATCAATGAAACATTGATTTGGACCTATACGTAAATATAATTAGGATCACATAAACAAAAATGATTAAAATGAATAATAAATGAAGGATTCAACTACCAAAACTTCTTTTTTACTGCTCCAAAATACTACCTCTATCTAGAATGCTTGAAACAACTACTAAAAATGATCTGATTCTTCATATTTAAAATGTGAAATGAATGGATAAATCAAGGTCAAATAGGCTAGGATAAGATGGATCAAAATATGTTATGGTTGATATAATAGAATGGTATGATGGACTAGTTTTAATGTTAAAGTGATAGGCTAGTATAATGGTAGGATGGTAGGAAGTCAGAATGGCATGTTACAAAGAAGAATATTGATAATATGGTATAACTTGAAATGATCCTTATAGACAATACATCTTATCACTCAAGCATAGTACCACTTGAGGTGTATAATTTTCATAGGCTCATCAATTTCATCCTTGTCGTGTGTGGTGAGCTCATATGCTCCTATGCCATAGTCTATAAAAATGATGAAAGAACCAATATAGTTGGGTTTGAACTTGCCTTTATGCTTATTTTCAGTCATGGTATTATTTTGGTTCTCTTTGAGGGAAAGATCACCAAGTTAAAACTATTTATTTTTCATGTGTTGATTGTAGTGGTCATAGATTATATTCTAATATTCTTGAAGGTTTTTCACTACATCCATATGTTTCTCAACAAGTAATTCTAGTTCTTTTAGGGGAGCTACTCGATAGTTTTCATCTTTCAGGACATGATTCAAAGAGATACGTAATGAAGGTAAATCAACCTCAATGAGAAGAATGGTTTTAGTACAATAAATGAGTATGGAGTGACTCATGTGTGGTTATCGGTATGATATACCCAAAGGGTGTGGAATATCTAGAGGTGCCAATCATGATTGACATTATTGATGATCTTTTTCAAGATGTTGACAATGGTTTTATTTGATGATTCAAATTGGTCGTTACCTTGAAGTTAGTATGCTGTGGAGAAATTTTTTGTGATGTTGTATTCATCACATAATTGTTTGACATATTTATTCTTGAATGATCCTCTATTATCAGATATAATATCAGAAGGGATACTATAATAGTAGATGAGATGGTTGAATATGAATTTGATAATTTGCTTTTCAGTCATGTAAGTGAGGGGTATAGCTTCAACCCACTTAGTGAAATATTTTGTGGTTTTGAGGATATATTTATGTCCATATGATGAGGTGGAGTTTATCTCGACAATGAGATCGAGGCCACATGTAGCGAATGGCCATGATGTCAACATTGGTTTCAAAGTCTTGGCTGGGGCATATATTAGATTATCATGCCATTGACATTTATCTCATCTTTTCATATATATAGTTGTACCTTCATCCATTTTTGGCTAATAGTAAATAGTATGCAATATATTTTTAGATATTACTACCTTTTTGGTCTGAGATCCACATAACCATTCATGAATTTCCCATTACACTAGTATAGTTTCTACCAAAGGTAAATAATGAAGCAAAGTTCCATCCAAACTATGACGGTATACAATTGTTCTGATTAAGGTATAACATTCAGCATTATGGATGAAGGATTTATATTATTTTAAAGATAAGTAAGGTGGTAAAACATGGTCATTTAAATATGTATATGGCCCAGAGACCTAAGTAGATCTATGACCAACAATGTCATAGATCATTATGACAATTGATGGTTCATGAACTAGTGCTAGCAGATTCTCAACAAGAAACTTTTATTCCTTGGTTGTATCTATTTTTAAAATCAAATATTCAATGTTATCCATGGAATATACTATTATATTATTATATTTTCGTATATGGTCAAACTATATGTTGGTAATCTACTACTTTAGAGTGTCTACCATGGCCTTATAGGGAAATAAATTATCATCTTTAGCTTGAAAGTGGTCTATAACCTAATTGATGGTTAACTATGAATCACCATAAATTTTTAGATGATGTATGTTCCACTATACTACATGTTAAATTCTTGCCATGAGTGCTTCATATTCAGACATGTTATTGATACAAGGAAAGCTAATTATGAATGACTTAGGGATTAGATCCCCTTATGGAATGATGAATAAAAGGCATGCCCCTGATCCATGTGTTTTGAATGATCCATCAATGTATAGCTTCTCATTCTACTCCTCAAGAGGTATTCCAATGATGGTAATTATAGATTCATTTATAAATTGTAATGTGAGTGGATCTATATCTACAAGGGGTGCTTCAACAACCTGATCAATAAGAACTTACCCCTTGATGGATTTTTGGTTTACATATTCTATCTCAAACTCACTAAGAGGAATTATCCATTTGGCCATGTGGCCTTTTAGCATTTCTTTGGATAGTAAATAATTAAATGGATCTACTTTTTAAATGACCATGGTCTTATTGTTCAACATATAATATCATGTTTTTAAGATATAAAGACCATGGTGAGATAGGATTTTTCAATGGGTGTATAATTATGTTCATATACTACTAGTTTATGGATTAGATAGTATACTAGATGATCTTTTCCATTATCATTGTGTTGAGTTAGAATTTCCCCTAGGGCATTTTTTGTAGCTGACAAATATTACAAGAATGGTTTCCCTGATATAGGAGTCAATAGAACTAGTAGATTCACTAGATATTTCTTTAACTGTTAAAAAGATTTATGACAATCATCACCCCTAGGAAATGTTACACCCCTCTTCAGTAAGTGTTTAAATGGGTGACACTTTTTGGCCAATTGAGATATGAATCATCAAATATAATGTATTTTTTCCGACAAACTATGGAGCTAATTCAAATTGGTTAGTAGTGGAATCTCTATTATGTCTCATATTTTGGCTAGATTGGCTTTTATGCCACTATGAGACATAACGAAGACTGGAAATTTGATTGATGTGATGCCAAAAACACATTTATTAGGGGTGAGACTAACTTTGTATTCATGTAATCACTCAAATATCATCCTTAATGTTGTC
The DNA here is from genome assembly GCA_037957365.1 of Torreya grandis. Lineage (NCBI taxonomy): Eukaryota > Viridiplantae > Streptophyta > Pinopsida > Cupressales > Taxaceae > Torreya > Torreya grandis. Next base: position 43,625 of record JARHVA010010803.1, read on the forward strand.
GGATGATTGGCCCTAGTCTTTGATTTACCTAGTATATCATTGATGTAGTCTTCAAAACTGTCATGAATCATATCATGAAATATGTCTATCATGGATTTTTGATAGGTATTCCTTATGTAATTAAGACAAAATGGCATAACATGATAGTATAATGTTCCCCATAAAATGATGAACTTTATTTTATGTTGGTCTTCTGGTGTGATTCTAATTTAATTTTAACTTGAAAATCTATCCACCAGTGAAAACATATCATAACTTGATGTGGATTCGATAATCATGTAAATTTTTGACAATTTAAATTCATCTTTAGGGCAAGCTTTATTAATGTCCCTAAAAATAATGTAGATTTTGATTCCTTTTGAATTTTTACTGATTAGTACAACATTAGAAATCCATTGAAAATAATCAATTGGTGAGATACATCTCACTTCTAAGAGCTTCTCCCACTCTTTATTTACTAATACAATAATGCAAGGATACATTTTTTATAACTTTTAATTCACTTTTTTGGCATCAGGATGTACCACAAGGTAGTGAACAACCAAGGTGGGTTCCAAACCAGGGATGTTAGAATATGCCCATGTAAATATGTCTACAAATTACCTCAATAAGGATATTAAAATTTCACGCTCCTACTTAGTAATGTATATGCCTAATATAATCAACTTTGGGACATTTAGAAACCCTATGTTTTCCTCTATTGTGTCTTCCACTAGAAGGCTTGAACCATCCTCAACAATAGTGGGTAAAGATTTGAATTATTTAGAGATGTTAGAGTCCTCTATTAGGACTTGTTCTTCAAATTCTCATAGAAATGATGAATCATAATCCCCCAATGGGAGGAATGTCCATGTAACAAATACTATTATAAATACCTGGTGTATGCACCAAAATTTACTTTCCCCACTAATTATATTAATTTCCACTAATTTATTCTAAATCCCATATTTCCTAGCTAAAATAACTATTAGCCTAATAGTCCCGATTCCATTCCTATATCCCATAAACCTTTACATAATTTTCAAAACCAATTAATTCTCTCATTAAACACCTAATAAAACCTATTATCTACTAACCTATCCCCTAAACCCACTGGCCAATTTAAAATTCATATTTATTCACCTACCACCCTAACTACCCTATCACCCTAGTTATTCCTACATCCCTAGGAATCCCACTCCTCATTACTCCCTATCTAATATCCCTCATTATCCCCTCAACCTTATGAGAAGCCTCTAGAATTGGAGAAGCTCCTCTAAGTCTCTAGAAGTCTCCAAACTAGAGACTTCTAATAATTTTTAATTTCTCCAAAATTTCTACCATTTGCCTATTTAAACAAACTCTCCCTGCACCCTTAAGGTATCCCAACAATTATCAATAACATCACCATGCTAATTTTATATTTCAACAAGCATTCTCATAGAAAATCCATAATCAAGAATCCATTAACTAATCCTTCATCCACAATCAAGCCATCATGTTGTCCAAATTTTGAGTCTAAGTATATCCATCATCCAAATAGAAATCTTGGAATGAAGCTATAGGGAGGTAAGGTGATGGTAAGGAGTTTCTTATTATGTTCATTACCTTTGTTATTAATTTTTGTTTGTGTGTTTAAAATTTTGGGTTTTATTACCAAATTTTATTAGTATAGATTTAATCCAAATTTGAGCATGAAAATTGGTGACCATGATGGGACTTGACCATTCCTTTTAAATGAATCTTATGAATGTGAAGAATGATAATGATGTTTGTAGGGAATATTTAAGATATATTTGGTAAAGTTTTAATTTTGTTCATTTATTAGGTATGTGGTGACGGAATTTTGTCATTACTATATAAGTATTTTGATATGGTTCATACATGGGTTTACCCTATTTCTAAGTTTTAATTTTATTTTGTACCTCATCTATTCAATCCTACCTTTTAAAATTTACCCATTCCATGGTCGATTATGAATTTTTGCTTTGTGTACTACTATTAATTGAGTATATTCATATACATAACATCCTTTTATGTTTATATACAAATGGTCTTTATTTCTCTATCCATGTTCTCTGTGCAGGGTGAGATAAGAAAACGACATTGAATTCATTTGATTAAGTATTGGCCATTGAATTTTGTGAGGAGAAATATTAAATGATAGATGTGTATTTTACTAGGAACTTACCTAGAAATAAACTCTAGTCTCCCACATTATTGAATTGATGGTCACCCTAATAGTTACATCCTCATCCTTGATGTTTCACTGCAACTTTAAAATCATATTTTTGCTTATATCCAACAAGTGAGTTTCATGGGTTTTTTATCTTTAAGTGTGCATCTATGTTTTTATTCCCAACTACAGTATTCTTTTCCTATAAATATGTTTGTGTGTACTCTATAACTATTGCAATCCATAGAACCATTGTCATTATTTAAGATCATTTGGTACTATTGAGGCATTTTATCCTAAGCTTCACCGTGCATTAACCAAAAAGATAAAATTAGTAGTTGAATATTAATAACTTTACCTGACAAAGGCTGCAGTAGTTATTTGACAAGGTAATGCTTAGCTACATATCAAATAGAGTCTTGATTATGAATAATAGAAACAACATGTACTTTAATTTACACCTTTTCTAATATCCATGCATAGATAACACTTTCCTGATATATTAGATTTTGTATATTATAGTTCCACAACAATATCTATAGAGAACCCACCATTTGGATTGAAGCACCTAGAATACTTCTTCGACCTTCACATCAAGTAGTTATGTATCTTTGGATAGAATCTCTAATGTTTTGATGCATTCCTTAATTGAAATATTGACTAAACTTCCATGCCACACACATGATGAACACAACCAGGATGGACAATTTTTTTTTTGACATTGTTGTTGTGCATTTTCCATAGATCATTAATAACTTTAAATTTTTTTTTTAGAAATAGTAGCAACTATCCTTAAATCTAGGCAGTGCATTTAATTATTAGGTGTAAGTGCTAGTAGTTGGTAAATCCATTTCCTGATCTATGTGAGGATCGGTAATACACCTATCGGCAAATGTGAGTTTAGCCAAGATTGCATATTTAATCAGTTAGGTAAAATTTTTGGTAATATCAAAAACTTAATTAAATAGCTTGGTAAATTATTCTTGCTAATATCAATTACCTATTAAATAGATGATAAAATTAGGTAGCATTTTTAATTCATAATTATTTTGTAAATATATGTTGTATAGTTACTAACCAAATAATTTATAGCCTGGTGTTCTCGATTGTTTATAAATATTCACTGTGAAGTGCTAGAATAGGTTTTGAATAACTTTTAGATAGTTAATATTACACATATTAAATTTTTAAGTCATTTCTTTATTGATTGATTCATTTATAATTGGGCTATTTAGTGATATTAATTGGTTATAGTTAATTTTTTAAAATTACAATAGTATTAATATAAAAAGGGTAGAATTTTCAATATTTAGATATTCACTTTTCACTATAGGTTACTTTATATCACATTATGGAACAATTTGGCAATAGATTAAAATCATGCAAACTATTTATCTTTATTTTGTAGGCTACCTCTCTTGAGTGCCATAATAAGACTATTAATCTATGTGTTTGTAAGACACCAATCAAAGATCCATTTGACACTTTTCGAATCATTTTTGATTTATTTTTGTCTTGCATATATCATTTTAGTAATCTTGTTATGTGCATATAGTTATTTAATTTTTCCTTGTATATACTTTCTTGTGTCAATGTATACATAATTGTCATATCGTGACATCACACATAGGTAATTAATCAGTTAATTAATCATATCTTGTGTTTGCCTATTTGTCAAACCCCCTAGGATAACACATGATGTAGAATTGAAACCCATGCATGATCTTAGTCTATATGGGTTAGTTTTTTGAATTTCATCACTATACACTAACCACACTCTATGTTTTGATAGAGTATAAAAATCAAGGACCATTATCGTTAGGCTAAGCAGTTGACCCCATACAATTCATCTATGAAGGGGAAGAGTTAACTCTCTTAACCAAGCATTAAAAAATATCCTATATCTACTTTTTCCCCAATGTACCCTCATTTATATTAGGGACACCCCTAGAGATCCCAATCAACCTAGTATAAGACCTTCCAACCATAATAGGTGTTCCACTATATGTGCTAGTAACATTAAAGTGACCATCAAGTGAAAGCAAGGTCAAGAGGGTTAAATCAATTATATAATGGGTTGCTATCCTATAACCTCACTTGTGTATCCATTATGTGGTGTGGGCATTGCATTACACTCCCATACAATTTACTAATTAGGGTTGTACTTGTGCATGATAGTTTATGTGTTGTGATGAGACCCATTTTGTTTGATAGCTGAGTTGGCTACACCCATAATTTTTGTGTGCATACCTTAGAAAACCTATAAGATCACTTCCATTATCCCATTAGTATTTTTTCATCTCATTCATTCATCCCATCATCATCTTATCTTGACTATCCATATCACTTCATCTCTCTTTCTCACTCCATAATGTTTACCTTAGTCTACATTCTTTTCATTTATTATCACTTTCCACACTCATCCTAATATCATCCTTATTCCTTAATAATTTATATATTTTCACCATCATATACTCCCCCCTGTAATCACACTATATCATTCCATAATTTTACACTTAGTTAATAGTGCCTCTTATGTCTACACCCATCCCATAACACTTACCATCCACTACCTTTTGTCATATACCTTTTGACCATCACACTTCCCCATATCCTTCTATCTATATCATTTTCACATTTTTATCCTACCCACACCTCATAGGATCCATCTCACTTAGTACCATCATCTTCTCACATCCTTCCTTATGCATTTTAATTAAATCTTTATTATACTTTCATCTATTATACAAGCATTCCCTCATCTACATCCATTCCATAGTAACTTTTATCCACTTCCATTTCATATCCTTGTATATTTGACCACATTTTATTCAATCCATAACACATTCATTACCCATTTACCTTATATTTACCATCCTATTTATATCTCATAGCATCCCACATATAGTGTTTATCCACTTTCTATCCATTCTCTTCATCATCTATTTCCTTTATATTTTCATGTCATATCTATATCCACTTCGCTATCCACACATATCATATTACACCTAGTATTTACCTCCATTCATAGCCTCATATAATTATAATCTGTCCTATTTTTGTGGAATAGTTTAGAACATCCCCCTTTATGTCATATCCACCTTCCATCACATCTTATTGTAATTATTTTAATCCCCATACTCCATGTTTTACAAAAATCATCCGCTTATCTACCCATATTATACTTATATCATCTCATCCCCTCACTTGTTTTATCCTCATAGTCCATTTCTCACATCTATTATCCATTAATATACCCACTATATCCTTATATCATCATATTTCATTATAATTCATTTATCCATAAAATCCATTTCTCACATATATTATTCATCCTTCCATCCATATTATCCTTATATCATCCTATCTCCACATAATCCATCATTTACATTTATTATATCCATAAAGTCCATCCTTCACAGCTATCATTCATTTTTTATTCTATCTTGTAATTATTTTATCCGCCTAATCAACCTTTCATATCATTCATCCATTCATCTGCCCATCTTTTCCTCATCGTATTGTATCTTATTTTAATTATTTTAATCTCCATAATACATCTTTCAAATCAATTATCCATTAACCCATCTATTTTGTCTTTATCTCATCTTAGCCACATAATCTACCTATCACAACTATCATTCATTAATATATTCATGTCATCCACATATTATCATATTTTCCTCATAACTCATCATTTACATCTAACCTATCCTATTATACCCACATATTTCACCCATTTTATCCTTGTATCATCATACATCATTATAATTTTTGTGTCCCCATAATCTATATTTCATAACAATCATCCATTCATCCACTTATCTGATCCTCATATTGACTCATCCCCTTGTATATATTGTCCCATTATACAACCTTTTAGACATCCCATACTATCTTGTCTTCATCCCATCTTAGTCATACCCCATCATCTTGCACATTCTTTCCTAATCATCATCTAATATATCTTTATCACCCTTTCTTTGTATATCCTTTTCATTATCCCACCTCCTATCTTAGATTAGTCACACCTTGTCATAAGAAAACCTCATCCATAATCAATTACACCTCACTTTGACATTTCCTTATCCATCAATCACACCATAGTCTTAATAATTCCCATATCATTTTATGGACATCACTCCCTTACATATTTGATTATAATCCATCACGTATCCTAATCTCATCTTGTCTCACCATCCACATTCTATTCTAAGTCCACTTCATCTATAGTAATAATCATCCCCATATAATCTTATCTCATTATCCCATCACCTTGTATATCATTGTTTTACCTTCTTATACATAATTCACTCTCTTTTACATAATTTTAATCACATATTATTTTAAATCCATACCTGATCACCATTATTGACATTGCCTTCATCACCCATGTATTCATCACATCATCTTATCTTAGTTGTCTTCTAGGTCACATATGGGTCTAAACCATCCACCTTTCCATTACCCTTTTATAATTTCATCATCACACTTATCCTTATTCCATTTTCCTAATCACCTTCATCACCTAATCCTAACCCATCCCATCTTGAGTAAATTAGTCTAAGGTTTTGAGCTGGTTCTATCATCCCCTATCATCTTATCACCATCCTATCATCATAATCTACTTTTTCAAATCTCATATCATAAATTAATAACTTGTTAGCATCTTATCACTTTGTCAATCTCAATTTAGAAAACCCATCAAATATAAATCATCCATAGCTAAATCATCTTGCCTTATTCATAACTAACACCCATCATATCATCCTCTTACTATTTTGAGTCTTGGCACTCATCATTTCACCAATCCTTTTTCTAATTTGAAAACTAGACATCATCGATAGGTTGTTAGATACTATTACACTATCAGTCTAAAATTTTATCATAGTTCTTAATCCATTTGCCTATTCCATTCTCATCATCACCTACATATTATCTTGGTCATTAAAACCTACTTTTTTGAAACAATCCTTAGTCTACCTTCACACCATCTTTCATCACCCATCCTCATGGATTTGGACTTGATTCTCATAGATCGATACATCTTGTCCCATAAGGATGAAGTCCTTCTAAGAGCACTATATATGGGTACCTACCTACTATCTAGCCTTGATCCCATTCATCATGAACTAACATCTTATCCACAATCCCCTAGCTTGTCAAAATTAGTGTCGACATTCCCTGATGTGATCACCCTAGCCAATAAATGCATCACAAAGAATAAATATAAGCTAATTTTATGGTTATGGAATATGGGTGCCTATTCTTCTAATGATTTTGACCTCACAAGCCTAAAATCATCTCCCAAATAGGTCCACCATTCACCTTTATCCTCATGCCATTCCATTTCACCACCCATTAAAAACCCCTTAACCCTAGTCTATACTTGTTCACAATCAAGTCCTCCATCTACCAATCATAATCCATCACCCCCTCATCTTAATATCAAAGTTAAACCCAAATTATCACCCTCATCATCCCCTGATAACATTACACCCCTATCATTTATTTCTAATTCTGATTCTCTATCCCAACAAGTCCCCCATCCTTTATCACCCACTTCCATAAACCTCAACCCCACTATCATAGGCCAATACATAGCTGCCTATAAGGATGAGATCCTTTTATGATTCATTACAATGAATGTACCAATTCTTTAAGGTGCCAAACCCGTTTATCTTATTTCACCATATCATAAACCCCTTCATGTAAGTCTCCTTCTAATCCCCCATCCACTAGTCATGGCCAATCATCTACCCATTCCCCTAATAGCAAAGGGAATCCAATATTGGCCACCTATGCATCCCCCTAACCACATCAAACTCCATCTGATTTAAATTATATTACTTCCAAACCTATGAGCAAACTGAGCCCTTATACTCCCCTTCCTATATCCCTAGAAGTCCTTTTCCAATAATTAGTCAACACCAACATGATGGATTATCTACCCATTTGACATCTTCATCCTACCAAGCCTAAGACCTCTTGGTATGAACTAGACCGTTACTATGTCTATCATCAAACTGGGTGGCACTCCCTTAAATGATGTCAAAACTTTTGAGATTATCTCTAAGACCTCATCTATTATGGTGACATAGTAATCGAGGATGAATTATATGAATTTAAATCCTTGGGTGAAAAAAGAGGAATGCTATGATTTTGCTCCTTATCATTATCGAACCCTTCCCCTTCCAAGCCAAGGTCAAGACATCTTATCCATCCTCCATGATCCCTTCATCTCCCAGCACCTATCCATTCAAAACATGTTTACTCCCCATAAACCTAGTCTTTCTATATCCCATAATCCCTTTCATGGACCTATCTTTAATTCATCCATTATTCATCCATCATCTTCTTCTCACCCATCATACCAAAATCCCCACATTGAGAGTACAATCATGAATAAACACTCTTTTAATATTAGCATTACATTATGCACATCCAATTCAACATTGGAGCCAAAACAAGTTTTATCTATGCCTGGATCATGTTTTGCACTAGCATCCACATCAAATTCCTCATCAAAAGCATCATCCCTTATCAATATTATAATAAATAGTGATAGTGCCTACTCCTTTGAAGATCCCATTTAGGATCATGACATCATAACTAAATTATTGAATGCTTTATCTATTGAATATTTTTAGAATGGATCTACTCCTACCTAGGATATGTGTCGTAATTATCCTTTAGATATTCTTGAGGATACTTTCTTTAACATTGAGGATAGGGATCCTAGTGACCTTTATGAGAATTATGCTATCCATTATCCCCTTAACCATCAGATAACATTCACCATCCACCTCACCTCCATAATTCCCATATCCCACTCCATGAAGGGAGTGAATAAGAACATTCATCATTAGATTCCTCTTTTCATTTAATATCACATGCCACAAATATAATAGTCCAAGATCTTATTCATAAAGTCATAAATCATGATCAAGTCATATTTGATCCCATAAATCAATGTCAAGAAAAGTCAAATCATCAACGTAATCATAGAATGTCTTCCCTTAGTTAAGTTGAAAATCTAGAACTAGGGGCATATCAAAGTCAAAATAATCATATATCAAGTCAAAATTCATTATCCCCTAGTAAAGCTCAAAATCAAGCACCATAGGGTAGTCAATATCAAATATAATCATAAAATAAATTCAAAAATCATATGGCCAACCATCCTCTTAATTTTTGGATCAAAGAATCATCAAATCAATAGGTCTTAAATCTTGTAGTCACATGGCACCAATCTCAAGAATCCCCTCCACCATATCTAATGGTGTATGCAAATATTAAACCCTATTTCTTCTCACAATCTCACTATATCAACCCTCTTGATCACATCCCTCTTTCCCATCCTATACCCCATCATCACAATTATGTCAAACCCCCATCCATATCATATCTCATACCCCTTGGCAACATTATCCCTCATATGCATCATGAAGATACATTGTCAAAACATTCAAAGGACATTAAATCAAGAGTCAATAAATGTCATAATCACAAGGTCCTAACATCACACATCCCTAGAATAGATGTTGGCTAAATAATCCATCCAATGTTTGTACCTTAAATCTCTCCCATCATTTAATAAATCAAGATGCCCAATAAAGTAAAAATTAAAAAAAAAACTCATCCAATGGTGAAAACTAGTCTTCTAGCACCTTCGGCAAGGAACATGATGAAAACTAGTTCCCAACATCATAATAAAATAGTCTATTATCCAAATTATTAATTAACACTTAGGGGAAAATCCATCCATAAATCCCATCTATATCCATATCCCTTGGTCCATTATCCTTAACCATTGTATCATACACCCTATCTATCATATTCATTCCCTTCTTAACCTTTTTAAGGAAGTGGAAGATGTCTTGATAAAATATCCTTGAACCATCTTGGTATATCTTCCAAGGGACACTTAGACAAATAACCATTTGGTTCCTTCATGATGTGGTCATTTTTAATCACTTATCCATTTGTCCTTGATCCCTCATCCTCATCATCCTTTATCACCTCATCCATCATCCCTCCATCTTTCTCCTAGTCGTTAGGCTTGGTATTCCCTTTGATAATAACCCCATTTATACAGTGTATATACATATCCAAAAAATCCCTAAAATTTTAAAACTGATAAAAACCCTAAAAATCATAAAAATATGAAAAAGCCAAAAAATATCCCATGGTGTCTTATCTTATCCTCAATCCCCTAGTCACATTCATATCCTATCTATCCCACATTTGGATACCACATTTAGTCTTAGAACCCAATCTAAGTGGTCACCCATCATTTCATCATACTTTTGGCTAAGTATTATTGGCACACATTACTCTGTCAAGAATTTAATCTACCACCCATCACTTTCCTATCAAGTTTTTTCCATATTTATCACCCATCACTTCACTCTTTAATAATATGGAAGGTGTTTGATCCCATCATTGTCATTATCATTTCCTTTTCATGTCTAGAACCTATCCAATCACTTTTGCTATCATGAAAGGTATTTGATCTCATCATCATCTCCTAGTCTCCTTGCTAGATTAGATCTTTGTAGGACTTTTTTTGTTGGTAATCCTTGGCCATCACTTTATTCTATCCCCATCCTTAGACAATTTTTGATCCAATTTCAAGACCATGTCAATAGTCAAATACTTCATCACATCATCTATCCTTCCATTCTAAACTATGGGCAACATCTTAGCCTAATCCTAATCATGATTACTCTAACCAAATCCAAGTCCATCATAATTCCAAAATCACATCATGATCATCTAACCTATCACCCAATCACTCATCCTCTCATTAGACAACACATTATGACATTGCATATTGATACTTTTTTACTATTTGTTTATTGTTTTTCTGTTATTTGTCTTATTTGCATCATGTATATAGCTTGCTTGTTTTTTATTTTGTTTTCATCATGTCTCTTTTTATCTATTGGGTAATGAACAAGGATGCTATGAGGACACAAAAAGTTCCCTTGAGGATGTAGAGTGTGGTATTTTCCCATGAACTTTGGCACAATATCCTCTTGATCATGTTTAGATCATGGGGAACCTTGTCAAGTGATATATCTATTAGATTATGTAGACTATGATGAGCCTTATGACATTTGTGATGGCTTGATTATTTCACCATCATTCTTCCCATCACTAATATAATCTTCTTGACTCATACAACTAGCAGCCCATATTTTATCCTTATCATCTTCATCTTATAAATCATATCCTTGAATTACTAATAGGTCTAATCATCCTCATCATCATCAATTCCTAATCACTAATCATCATCATTGTAATCATCTCCCAATAAGAACTACATTATCCTAAGGTCTTTCCAAACTATGTAGGTAGTACTTGGCCACTCTTCCATGCCCAAGGATAGCCAAACATCTATTTTCTATCTTGTTCCTTTACGTGTGTCTTTGCTAAGGGCATCATCCCAATCCTTTTGGTCACTTGATCCTATCAGTTCTTATCTATCATCACCTACATCATCTTGATTGATTTATCTTTGATCTAAAATCTTATCAAATCACTATCTTATCATAGCCTATAGCTCTCCCTTGCATATGTCCTTGTTTGGGATATATATAAAGTCAGTGGCCTCTAATCCTATCATCATCTTATTATAGTTTATTCCCCTTTGGGATGTGTCTACAATCATGACACCCATCACATTTCCTCAATGTGAATGTGTCCTTGTTAGGTGCATCATCAATTTGTAGCTCATTTCTCAAGTCAAATCACTCATCTTATTCATCTTCTATCCCAAATTTGGCATACCATCCCTTCATCTATCCATCTCATCTCAACCATCTTTTCTTCTTTCGAGTGATCATCTAACTCATTCTTCCTTGCATGTCCCCTTGAGGGGGTATCATATCCACTAAAATAATCTACTAACATTCATTAATGACATAATTTTTCTTTGAAAGACCATTAATCCTTCCACTTTTCTCCATTCACAATTCCATTTCAAATAGGGGTAGAATGTATGCACTAAAATGTTCTCACCCCACTAATTATATTAATTTCAATTAATATAGTCTAAATCCCATATTTCCTAGCTAAAATAACTATTAGCCTGATAGTCCCCCTTCCATTCCTATAACCCATAAAACTTTGCATCAATTAAAAAACCAATTAATTCTCTCATTAAACCCATAATAAAACATATTATCTACTAACCTACCCCCTAAACCCACTAGCCAATTTTAAATTCATATCTATTCACCTACCACCCTAGCTACCATACCATTGTAGCTATTCCTACATCCCTAGGAATCATAATCCTCATTATTACTTATCTAATCTCCATCATTATCCCATAAACCTATGGAGAAGCCTCTAGGATTGGAAAAGTTACTCAAAGTCTCTACAAGTCTCTAAACTATAGACTTCTAATAACTTTTAATTCCTTCAAAATTCCTACCATTTTCCAATTTAAACAAACTCTCCCTCCACTCTCAAGGAATCTCAAGAATTATCAATAAGATCATCATGATAATTTTATCTTTCAACAATCATCTCATAGAAAATCCACAATCAAACATCCATTATCCAATCCTTCATCCACCATCAAGCCATCATGCTATCCAAATTTTGAGTCTAAGTATATCCATCATCTAAATGCAAATCTTGGAATGAAGTTATAAGAAGGTAAGGTGATGCTAAGGAGTTTCTTATTTTGATAATTACATTTATTATTCATTATTATTAGTGTGTTTAAAATTTTTGGTTTTATTACTAAATTTTAGTAGTATAAATATAATCCAAATTTGAGTATATACCTAGATTATGTGATCAAAGGCTCACTATTCTTCAAGACTAAATTGAGATCCATCGATAAGTTAATCATTGTTGGTATCCTAAAATATTTGATTAAAATCTTGTTCTTATTCAATACTATACTTAGAACCATAGATAAGTTCATTAGCGGTGGGTCCCTAGTCTAAATTTGAAGAAGGTTGAACACCCCCATCTAGTGATGCCTAAAATAGGTTTTTACAACTAGAATGGCCTTTATCTTTACCTTTTGCATAGTAAGAAAGTGCCTCAAAGAGGTTTTCACTATGGGACCTCAATGTTTTAATTATTTTATTCTGGCTAAGGGTGTTCACCTATTTTATAAAATAATCTTTAAGATCGAATTTGACTTAGAACCTTGATTTATGTTCTCCCAACATAACATTATCCTTAAGGCCTAAAAAATCATAGAAGGCCTCATCATTCCAAAACTCATCAACTAATACATTGGATCCTTGTTGGGCCCAATCTATTAGTTGGGGATAATATAATGGTAATGTATTATGATAAATGATTGGTCGAAGGGTACAAATGGTGTTATGGTCAAAAAGGTTGGTTTGGGCTAAATCATCGAATTAGATATGATCAGACTCTACATTGTTGTCATTATTCTCATCACTAGTTGTTTATTATAGAAATAAAATAAGATACATGGGGTAACCCCTAGGTAGTCGATATCCAAGTCTTTAGGTTCCTTTTCACTTAGTCATAGAAATTGGCTTGAGTATTCCCTATTGATTTATCTTGAGGCCTATTCCTTCATAGTATTGATTTTGCATGATTCAATTAAGAATGAGATACATTGAGTTTTTTAATAATAAAAAATCTTTTCATTATATAATAATGATTCATCACCTTTGAGAGGGTCCTTTTCTTGGCCAGATTCTAGTATAAATGTGACAAGTGTTGGACTATGTTGATGGCCTTTTCCCTTTCATTGCCATTACGTGGTTTTTTTTTTGGTCTTTCAAAAGTATTTGGGTTTTATGTAAGTTATGAAATGTGAAAGGCATCATGCATCAAATATTTTCTTGAGTCATTATTGGATATTGTATAGTGATTGGACATTTTAGGAGGTGGTATGTGGGAAAATATATCAAGGGTGTCAGGGTCAATGTAGTAGGCCTATGGTAAATCACTAAGTATGTATTTCAATTTTTCATTCTTATTAACTAGATTCATTCCAAAGTGGTAATTATATATCTTGAACTTAACCTCTATATGTTTAAAAAACTTATATGGATGCAAATTTCCTAGAATTTTAACTTTCATCCTTGAAAGGTAGAATTTGATACACTAGTGCAAAATTGATGTGACCACTCAAATCTCATGTAACCAAGGTCTACCCGAAATCATATTATATGATAAATCAAGACCTAGCATACGAAAAAGTGTATCATGGGTCAAGGGCCCACTAACAAGGTAATGGTTCTTTATTATTCTCATTCTTCATTATCATAGGCTTTGATGGTGATTATTTCTATTTGGAGATCTATTGAGGTGTACTTAAGAATATTGATGATCTTTAGAGACACTATATTTAGACCCAATCCATTGTCTATGAGGACATGCTTCATTTTTTGCATCTTTATGTAAACTTTGATGTATAATGGATTATTGTGTAATGGACCAAGGGATGACATATTGCTTTGGTTGAAGGTTACTTTTTGGGCTGGAATTGGGTGTTAAACCAAAGCTTGAAATTTTTCAAGGGATATGTCATTTATAACTATGGATTGACTAAGGAACTCTATCAAGATGTTTTTTTGGATGGATGATGTACACAACAAATCTAAAATGGAGATTTTTTTAGCATATTTTAAAATTGTTGCATAATATAAAATGTCTTTTCTTGGATAGTGGTATATGGATTGTTTTGAGGTAAAATGGCTAGTTAGATGATGGGTGAAGAGGTATATGGTTGTGGGCTTGGTAAGGTTATCTTAGACCACTGAGTTATGTTTTCACAATCAGGATTAGTTACAAGACCATTGTCAATAACAAATTATGGTGGAGGGGGACTAGATAGGATAAGTCATGGTTGTTGATGCCCTTGAACATGGTCATGTTCAAATAATGAGTTATTAGTATAAGGTCATAACATGTAAATCCTTGCTTATTGGCTTGCATATGTATGGTCCCAAGTTAAGAAAAGATTACCAAAATGGTTTTTTTCATTTTATGTGATTAAAAATGGTCTTGTATCATTGATACTTGGTGTAAAATTAATTGAAATGGTTGTAATACATGTAATATGGCCTACAATTGAGTTTTAGTCATGTGCAACTACATTGTAGGTCTGTTGGTTATTTATATCATTTTTACCTTGGTTTTGTCAATTATTTCGGCATTATTGGTTCTAATGGTAGCTCTATTGAGTCTATTAGTTTATCCTTAGACATTGATACTATTACTATTGATGTTGTACTAGCCACTATTATTTTTTATTGTTATGTTAGGGAAAAGGATTATGATAAATTTCAAGGATCTAATTAGACGTGAAAGCTCTATGATCTAATGTGATCTCTCAATTTGTTAACATATTATGAATTACATGTCTAATTTTCATACAATACCATAGATTATGGCCATTAACATGATGAAAATTTCATAATTATTCTAGTTTATACTAGTATGGTATGTCACCACACTCACAAAATTACTTTTTTAAAACAATCCATCTAATCAAGTTAGCTACTATGAGATTATGAAAGATTAATTAAATGGGCTCTCCAAGGTCAATCAGAGTATGATGGGTAGGCATTTTTATCCTTAGAGGAGGAAGGTTTTTAAAATTCATTAGTTGTGTTTGTTGTATTTACTATGTTGGTCAGGGTTATTATGATTGTTGCACATGATATGGATACTAAAAAGGTTATTAGTTAGGAGTAAGCTAGAAAGGTAGGGTATGCTGATTAGATGGTAATTGCATCATTTGAAAATGCCATGAATATTTTACTCCATCACCTAAAACATTCTTATTATGGTTGAATTATTGGGACTATCATTATTATTGGCCTATACTAATTATGATGCTTGTGCTTGGACTGGATGTTAATTTTGGCCACTATTTTGGGTTTAGTTCTAGATATTGTCTTAATTTGATGAGGTTAGATTAATGATCTATTTGTTAATAAGGGATATTTTGATCACTAAACCTTTGTTTATGATTTATTTGAACATATATACACACTTCAAATCTAGATGGTAATATATCTGATGGTGTATATTTTTAGTAAACACAATGGCTAGTTATTTGTCTAGTATACTATGGGTAAATTAGCTTGCAAGTCCTCTCCATAATTGTAGATAGCTTATAAATCTTTCACCTAATTTTTACATTGCTTGTGTTAAGCCTACCAATGAAATCTCATGTTCAATATTGTAAGAGAAGTGTTATACAAACTTATCTAAAAGATCATGAAAATAAGAAATTAAATTCTTTGGTAGTTTTAAGAACCATTCTAAGGATTTTCCAACTAGAATTCTTGGAAAAAACAATAATTATATGTCACTATGGGTGACTGGTTGTCACATAATAAAGAATTTTATCAAATGTGCTTTGGGGTCACCTTTCCCCTTATTTTTGTTAAACTTTGGTGGCTAATAAATTACAAGAAATGGTATCTATAATTAATCCAATTTGAAAGGGTAAGAACACACATCATCCAAATTGAAAATTTTGACTTTTTTTTTAGCTTGGATGGTGGCAATTACATCCTTCATTTATTTTATATCTTATTCAAGGAAACTTGTGAGAACATTGGCTTGAGGATATGGTTGAGTGGTCACAAATGGATTACTTTGACTGAGGTATGATGAAAGTATTTTTTGTTTTATGTTGGATTGTCAAATAAATGCACTAGGAATATGCATGCATGGGTTATGGTATAATTATTGAAATTGTACTTGTGTTTGTGTGATATTCTTGTTGGGATTGGGTATATAGGCCTAATATTCATAATATTGAGGTTGGGAATGTCGTATATGAATATATTGTGCCTATTGAGGTTGAATAGTGACATGTTTCCAACAATTCATACCTAATTTATTAAGAGGTACTTGTGGACCAAGACCTTATCTCTAAATTTGTGGCACATTTAGCATGAAAGGCAATTATTTCCTAGTAGGTACTTAAAGAACATTGGAACCTCTTACTTGTGTAGATCCCTATTGGAAAGTAGATACATATTGGAGATTAAACATATATCACTAACCAATATTTAAAAATTATTTTATAGACATCATTTGGTTTTGAATTGGCATATTATTTTGTAATGAAAGAGGAATGTTCATTTCTACCTGGTAAGGTGGAACATTGGTTTCCCCATGTTGAGGTGGTAAGATGTTCTGACTCTACTATGTAGGTTGATTGAATGGTGAACAATGTTGTGTAATATTACTAATCACCTATTGGGGAGGAGTAACATTCATTGCATTCTATTGTGGTATAATACTAGTCATAGGTTGAATACTTAATCCTTATTGTTGTGTGCTATAAGAAGCAACTAGTTGAGGATTAGAGGTAGTTGGTGGAGGTTGGGATGTATAAAATCCTACTCCTTAAATATGTAAACCATTAATGGTTATATTTAAAGGGACATTTTATTATTGACTATTTGTTTGTGTATTAACACCATTTTGGTTTGGATTAGATGTTACTTGCATATTATCCACTACATTTTGCTCATTATTATACATAGATGCATAAGACACTTCTTTGATAGTTGGGGTATTGAACATGTTTTCAACCTAAGTGTTTTGCATAAATGGGTTTAAACCCTAATTTTATCGACCATTCAGTTCCATTAAAACTCTTATTAAAGGAGCTAAATCAATAAGAGGCATGTTCAACATGGTCATTTGATTAAAGTTATATGATAGGTCTTGATTTGTTTAGTATGGTATTTACATTTGAATGATGTGGTCTTATATAATTATATGTGGATATTGATATGGTAGTGGTACGATGGCATTAGGATCACTAGAAGAGGCTTGGTCATTATTTTTATAAGACATGTTATAAGGCCCTCTTGATAGATTTTTTAAATTGTAATGCCATACCTCATAGTTCGATGATATAATAACATAATAAGATTATTGATGTACATTTTATATAACCATAGGTATACTAGCCAAATATTGGGTTTTCTATTCTTCATCTTGCTCTATGTAAGGAGGTTCATTAACCAAATACTTAGCCAAAAGATCTTGACTCTACTCCCCTATTTGAGTGTTGTATGCTGGACATGAATCCATCTCCCTAATAACCTCATATCCATAATAGCCTTAAAAAAATTCCTCTTGTGTGCTTAAATTTCCATATCCTAGATTGTACATAGTTCTACTATGTTTATAGTGAGCTATGGCCAAATCAAATGACAAATGTTTCATATCAAGATGGATTAGAGTTCTATAAACTCTAAAAAATATGTATAAAAACACAAAGGGTTCAAACATGATCTAGCTTGGTCGAGGGTGGATCTGTATCTCAATAAATTATGATGCCAAGATTTGGTAAAAATAGTATAACATCAACTATCTAAAATTAAATTTTTTAAACAAACAAGGTCAAGAAAAATGACCTAAAAATAAGATGCCAACTCTAATGTCCAAACTTGTTCCAAATATGTCTAAACTATGAAATGGAATTGTTGCTAGGTATTTTTTCCAAACATAAAGTCAAAATATAGGATCAAATAGACTCTACGAGGACTTTTGTCCAAACAACATCAAAATCTAGGATTGAAACAAAGGATGATGATAATGATTAATCTAACAAACTTGGAATAGTTGTGAAAAGACTTGGCAGTTGATTCTAGACATAAACATGATCCAATTGGGGGAAAAATCTTAACAAAAGGCACTTTTAAGATGGATTTATTCTATCAAATAAAGGTATAAATAATAAAGTTCCCGAACTTGATTAATGGATTAACCTAAGTTATGCAACCCAAAAGAGAAAGATATGTGTATTATCCCCTGCATGTCAAGGCCTAAACATAAATCAATCAATGTTTGAATCCAAACTTGAAATATTTAATCAAGTACTAAACTAAGGTTTTGATGACCAAAAAACTAGGTGAATTTGAATAATGTGACTATGTTAAAATAAAGATCTAATAAGGTACAGATGATTAGTTTAAATAATGATATTTTGGATACAAGAAAAGACAAGTCTTTTGAAATAATTTGGTCAATGTAACAAGGTTATCACTCCCAAAAGATGTAATAATGGTTAATGTTTCAAATAATTCAAAATAGTAATATTTTAAATGATTTGGGGAGCATAACATTACCTATTTTGATGAAGTGCTACTCACAATATTTTGACACAATTTTTTTTTAAGTTTAAATCAAGGTGTCAAATGGATGGAATAATGCCTCCTCAAAAAATGGAGTAATGTTAGACACAAGACTCATTCATGACATGGTTTAAACAAAAATTTATAACAAATATATCAATAAAATTACAAAATACAACTAAGTATATCATCTTAAATCCTATCAAGGTGTGGCAAAGTGGGGTTGACTAAAACCTACATGTTTTTGATCGTATAAATTGATCCCATGTGTACACACTTCCATGTATGCACATGAGAAAATTCATTTCAATTTAGTCTATATCAATCATATTATTATGAAAAGGTATTTTACTTTTCATAACCAATACATCCATCACTTGTTTAGTGCAGTGTAATGTACATATCGATCATGCATCCTAGGCTTAACCTACCACTAATAGAGATGCTTTACCCACTCAAACCACCATCCTAATGGGGACATCCCAATTTTTATACCACCCCCACCACCCCACCCCCCCCATGGATAGGGGTTGAAACACTACCAAGAAATGAATCTCAAAGTTAATGTTTCCCCAAATAACTTTTGAAAGGTAATGACATTCCCTTCACAAGTTAATATGCATGAAAATAAATGACTAGTAGAAAGATGTTAGGGTTGCTTTTAAATCACCCAATACTATGAAATTTTTGTGGAGATATTTTGGAAAATTCTTTATACAACTTGGAATTGGCACTAAAATTCAATGGAAAGGCACATTTAATCCTACGAGTTACCTAAAGGGAATCGAGGGAGAGCATACATGCATTATCCTTTTTGTAAAGATAACAAGCAACAAACAAATTTCAAAGCAATTTGCGAGTGATGTTTGATTTTTAATCACCAATTCAAATGTGATCATTTGTTTATTATTATGACCCTTGGATTAAGTGTGAAAATGAAAGGAATTTCACAAAACAAATTTAAATAAAAGCATGAATGTTTATTTTAAGCCCAATTTTAAAATGTTCAAGATTTTTCTTAGGTTTGTTTTAAAGCATCAATTGGAAATTTTTGAGACTTACAATTCATTTTAAACACTAAAAATTAAATTTTTATAAGACTAAACCAATCATATATTAATTTTAAGCATCACTATCCAAATTTGAAGGATTTAACATGTTCATTTTAGACCCAAATTTGAATGTGCGTGATTAGACTAAGTTCCTTTTAGAACCTAAATTGATTTGTGTGATTACTAAAAAACATCCAATTTTTTCTTCAAACCAATCCTTCAACCTAAAAATTCTAGATTATAACCCTCTATTTAGAATCACTTTCTTTTTTGAGCAAATGAGGTTTAGATTTTTGCTCTAAAGTTTTAATTTAACTATATATAGTGACTATCAATGGTCATAGACAATCGCCAGTGGTTTCAAGGAAATAATCACCAATAAATTAATAGATAACCATTGATGGTTGAGAAAAATCATTGGGGGTTGATAAAAGCTATCAACAAAGACCTGTGGACATGAAGGTAAAACCACAAAAGATGAAATGTTTTAGGTTTGGCTTGGTTAGTTCAAATTTGACAAAAACCTATAAGTAAATGTTTATTTCATAGATTTAGATGATCTTGAAAATGATAAATTAGGAAATGAAATGACAAAAAAAAATCAAAATGCAAGCTTTATTTTTGTTTTTCCCTTGTAACATAACCATTAGTGGTTACATAGACTCGATGGTGGTTAGGAATAATTATTGGTGGTTAGGATCTAACTGTTGGCAGTCACTATGTAGATTCAAAAAATATAAAAAAAATAAATTCTAGACAAAACAACATTAGAAAATAGATTTTAATGAGATTCAAGAATCCATTTCTCACTTTGAGACCTACATAATGATCTCCTTCCTATGTGAGATGTGTTGGGTCCCACCAGGCATGTTATCTATGATCAAGGTATTTGACTCAAGAGAGGATTTTAGTATGGTGTTAGTTCCAAAAATAATGAAATAAACATAATCAACAAGCTAACATCTCTAGGCTTAGATCATGGGGGGAACTTAGTGAACAAACCAATTAAAAACACAAATTAAATGCAAAGATATGTCAAATTTCTTTACCTTCCTTGATTTATCCAAGAGATATATTCATTAGCTAACGCAAATTGTGCTCAAAAGGTCTTTATCGATGGGTTTTGTTGATATCCATCCCTTCTTAGCACATGGTTGGCTTGATGGCTTGGATTAATTTTAGAATTATAACACTTTGCATTTGCTTTATGAAATCCAATCCAAAATTATAACTCTACTGTGTTCTAAGCTCTTCAAATGAATACCTATAGGCTTGCTTTTATAGGATTTGAAATGAACTTGGAATGGGTTAAATTCTAACCTTGGTTGTCTTAGCTAACCCCAATAGGGTTAATAGGTGTCCAAAATCTCATGACTAGCATGAATAGGTGTGTTTTGAGATATTTTACATTTGGACAACTCATAAAAGATCATGATTAGCTTTTAAGATGATCTTTAGGATATTTATTGAATTTTCATTTTTGATATTTAATTTATGTACTCATGGATGAATTCAATTAGTATAGGATTGAGATCTGCAAGTTAATTAAAATTTGTTAGGCATTTGAACATTTGTGCAAGATTTTGGTTTTATTCAATGTACATTTACCCAATTTAATAGATTTATGGGCCAACTTGATTTATTTCCATGGTTATGAAGCCAAATTTAATAATTATAGAAATTTTTAGGCTAGATGTATAATGGTTAGTAAAAATTGGTCTAAAGTCAGGTATAAATCCATTTGTGGCTGATTTTAGATGTTTACAATAAAAACTAATATTTATTAGGATTATGCCTATATTTCTTTTATTAAAGTGGCCATATTTCTTAGATCCATCTCTTTTTGAACAATATTTTGAGGAAATATTTGGTAAATAATTTTTAATTATGGCATGGAATCAATTTGTTTTGATTTCTACTCTTGTAGCCTCTGTAAGATCAATAAAAGACATATTTGTAATGTCTTTATAAAGTACATCTAATCTATCCAATACTAACTCAATAATACATTTTGGTAATATAGATAGGTAATATATTTTCACAAAATCATTTAGTTTTAGGTTTATGCACTAAACTTTTCTTTGATATTTCATAGATTTTTTTTCAAATTGAAATAAATCATAGATTTTCATTTTGGCTAATAATAATTGATCTTTTTTCTTCTAAGTAAATTCATGAGAAAATTTCATCAATAGGGCCTCAATTAAGAATTATAACCCATATATCATAATTACTTCTTTTTAAAATAATAAACACACTAGTAGGAAGCCATTCCATAAAATTTATTGTAGCTAAATCAATGTAAAATACATGATTCCAGTTATTATCTTATCAAAATGTGAAAAATGTGTAATACATAAGTTAGCATCTTCTCTAGGGTTGGTACTTCCATCTATATTAAATAAATTAAATTCAAAGGAATTGTAATTATGCATGTTTCTCATAATATTATAAACTCTAGCATCTCCATAAATCATTCACTTCATTTGTATTATTTTAATTCTCCAGATGATTCTTCGATTTCTTTCTTTTCATTGTTTTGAATTAATATTTCTTGTTCCTATTTACTAATTATTTTTTCCAATATGGGCCAAAATTATTTTTATCTTTTATTTTAGTTATTTTCTTTACTTTTCTAAATATCTTGGACTAAAATCATGTTTTAAAACTCCTCATGGAAAACTATTGGATTAGGACTTGAAGAATATATGTGAACATTCTCTAAATTTATGTTTTTTTATTTACAACATTTTTACTTTTATTTCTATCCTTGTCCTTTTATTTGGCTTGAATATTTCCTAATTCTCTCATATTTTAGTCAGCATATTATAATTTTTTAATAATAGTGTCTAACTTGCTACACTACGTATTCATATTAGCTTCAACATACTAAGTCTAGAAAATAAAGTAATTCAACTAATAAATTTTATCTTTTTGATTGTTAGTGGAATTAGTAGAGTGTTCAAGTAAGAAAGATACATCATCTTGAATTTTTAACTAATCAGTATCATAGAGAGGATTATTGAAGGCCATTTTCTTAGGGTATTTTCCTCTTTTGTATTATTTTCTTCCTAAATGTATCCACTCATAGGATGTAGAGCCTCTAGGCTTTGTAGTAGACTAAAAATTATTAAGAGTAGCATCAAATAGTTAAGGGATTGGGTAAATGTCTCTGACATGAATAGATGGATTTAGGTCAACAATATTTACTATTATACTAGAGACAATGTCAAGTAAACCTGCTACTTATGATATTCTATTTAGATACTATTGGGGACTATCAACGTAAGTACTAAGTGCAGAGTTAGGAAGGGTTTTGATTGAAAAAAATCAATAATCTTTGTTTTTAAGGGTTTTGATGATTGAAATTTTTTCTTGATATATAATTTTCTAAAAATAAAATCATCCAGGTATTCCTCTATACCAATAAATCATATAATAAATCTTTCTTAGTTTACATCTCTTTCATAAGATATTAAATGATTTGACCATTTGGGATATGTCACTCCTTGAATTTGGTTGGATGGGACAAAAATAGAGTTTATTACATAAAAAATATAACTTCTTCTAGACATATTAGTGTGTATTCTTATTCTTTAATTTTCTTAGGTGATGTAAGATCTTAAATCTCATTATTTCATCACAAGGAAATATAAAAATAGTTTTTATAACAATGTATAAGCCTTCTTCTAGCATTTTTTAATCTTGATTCAATCATTAAAAATTATCTTACACCTCCTATTTTTATTCAAATAAAATTTAGACTTTTTATTGGTGATGATATGTATTGTATTTGGCTTGCAAAAGATCTTTATTGCTTGTTCAATGTAGAGGTTAGGACTAGGTTACCTATTGTGTGACTCATGTTCAATTGGGTACTCATATATGGTTACACCATAATTATATGATGTTTTATGTGTTTCCATTAAATTAAAATATCAAAATATTATGTTAGTAATATTACTTCATAGATAAAATGTTTTTTTCATATTTAGGGGATATGGACTTCCAAACATTGTTCTCTAGAAAATGTTTTTATTAGGGGATGTTAGGCTCTCAATAATTTGTAAGTAATAACATAGATATTAATTTTATAATGTATGATTTTTTAGAATATTTTTATATAATAAATATAAGACCTCGTCGGTCATAACATTCCTAATATTTCATACATTTCAATTTATAGTGTTATATTGAAATTGTTATCTATGACAAAAAATGGAATCAATAAATTATGATTTTAAAATATATTTTTATAGATATTTTAATATGATTTGTTGTAAATTGTGACTCATTTATTTTTATATTGGAACCTATTTAACATGAATCTAATTTCCTATATATTCAAATAAGATTTATTCTATATTAAAATTTATTTTTATCTATCTTGGATTGTGATTTCTTTGAATTATTATTTTTATTTAAACTATATTAGATTATGTTATGAACTCAATTATCCTATTTTTTAATAAAGAAGGATATATGTTTAATTATGCATCTACCACCTTAGCATCTAGTACCTCCAGGTATTATAGAAAATCAGAATTTAAAGTTACATCTAATCATGAATTTAGTTTTAAAGATAATATTAAGATTAAAATGGTAAATAAAATTTCACAAGAATCCAAAAATCTAATCCTTCCACCTTTCAGGAATAATTATGATTTAAAATTGTATTTTACTCACCTAATAATTTGATTAAGTGATTGCTTGAATGCAAGTTAATTACATTACATATTCCATATAAATTGGATACATCTCAACCTATGCCAAAAGGATATTATGATAATAAATATTTTTAATACCAGTTATCTTTTGGACATTTTACTAATTGATGCCATAAACTATTACACAAAATTCAGGATAACATCAATAATAGTCATATTTGAATTGAAGGCCTTAATTCTAGATTGAAAAAATATGTTTTAATTCCTAATAAATGATTGAAAATATTTACTCATATATTTAAAAATCAAAATCATGACACTAAGTGATGAATTCATAGACTAGCTAAGTAAAATATCCACATGCATAAAAATCATAAATTGTATGAAAGTAATCTTCTTTGTTGATTCTCATTCAACAAATAAATATTACATAAGAGTATTTAAAAAAATATAAAATAAAAATTAGAGTTGGAATACATAATTTAAAAACTAAAAACTAAATAAATAAAATGCTATGTAAATATAATTGACCCACACAATTCTTAGAAAATTTTTATTTTTAGTGGCTTTCATCTTCTAGCAATTGTCAACTATTATTTTTACAATGTTTGCATAAAATCTTGAATGGCCTTAAAATATCCACATATATCCTAAACGCTAAAATTTACATAGTTTAAATTAAACTCATGTTAATTTCTTATAATAAAATATCATATTTATAAAAATGGAAAAAACATGAAATAATATATTAAAATATAGTTTTAGATCCTTATATTATCACATGTGGCCTTTAAAAAGTTGTTAGAAAATGCCACTAACTATATATCATGTTAAAAATGTATTAAATTTTTTTATATGTTTGTTTTGGTGAAAATGAGAGCTAAAATACATTTATGGATTAAAAGTTATGGTCTCCAAAAGTTTGGTCTATACAAGAATATAATTTGATTCATAACTCCAATTGAGCTCTCATTTGCATCCAAACAACCATAAAAGAAAAGTTATTTCATAAATAACCTAACCTATATAGTTAAGGATATATTTATAATTGTCTTTAGGCCATGCATTAATATATAGGGGTCTGAAACTATATTTTAATAGTTTTTTTTTTGGATTTTTCCATTTTTAGAAATAGGATATTTTTGTAAATGGACATGAATTTGAGTTTAATTTCATCCATAAGGTAAATTTTAGAGTTTATAATATTTATGCATATTTTTATTGTTGTCATATCTTGCATGTAATTTTTTTTAAAATAATGGTTGAAAATTGCCAGAAGATGAAAGTTACTAAAAATAATTATTTTCTAAAATTTTTGTGGCTCGTTTAGCTTTAGGTAGTTTTTGATATTTTTTAAAATTACATATGTGAACTCTATTTTTATGTTTATACTTATTTAAATAATATTATTTACTATTTTATTCAATTAATAAGAATCAACAGAGAGGATTGCTTTCAAGTAATTTCTTATTTTTATGTATATAGATTTTTAGCTTAACTAGTCTATGAATTCAACATCTTGCATTAGATAAAGTTTGAATATTGGAGGTAATATATTTATAAATTTGTATTTGGTTTTGAAAATTAAATTTATGGAGAATGTTTGATGATTGAATAAAAAGGTGAAATGTATGGTTAGATGATGAGAACAAGGAGGAATTAATCGAATGAATAGGATCATGCAAGAGATATAAAGGTAAATGGAAAAATTAATCACAAATTTCAAAAATTAGAGACAAATAAAATTTGAAGATGAAAAAAAAAAATTGTGAATAATAAATTCAAAAATAAGAGGAACAATAATAACCATCCTCAATGGATGAGAGGATGGCTATAGATTTAGAGGAAAGGAACAAAGGAATCAATGTTGACATTCTAGATTATGGAGATAATTTAAAAGCAAAAGAGTTAGTAGACCAATTAAATATAATGGAAAAGTTTATGGAATAGAAAAATCTAAGAAAAGAAAAGAAATTAAAATTTACATGCATGAAATTGAGTTTCAATGCAATGATTTGGTGGGATCACCTTCAGAAAGAGAGATAAAGAAAGGATAAAGAGAAGATCAATACATGGATCAATATTGAGAAGAAACTAATGGAACATTTTCTTCTTGTGAATTATGCACAAACCCTATAGAAAATATTCCATAATTTAAGGAAAAAAGGTTCATAGTGTAGACCAATATGTAAATGAGTGTTGAAAGCTTTCCATATGATTGGAGCATGCAAAACAAAAGAATGAATTACTAAAAGGTATGTAGATGGTTTAAATTTTTATTTACAAGATGAATTAACCATGCATATATTAATTTTCATGGATTAATATTATCAATTAGCTTTGAATGTAGAAGAAAAATAAAATAGATAGACTTTTAAAAGATCAATTGGGGCAATAAAAGGACAATACCCTCTAGTAAAGGATGATGTGGGTTGAGTACCATTAGAGATGGGTTTAATACCACTATAGGGGAATCATCACATGGTGTAGAAACTATGAATATAATATAAAGGGGTTTCTAATACAATAAAGAAAGGATTTCATAGAAGATAAGGCTATGGTGGTATTAAAGGTTGGTTTCTAAATTAATGCAGGTTTTATTTTTGTTACATATTTGGATAATAATTACATGGACCATTTGAGTGTTGACACTATTATGAATAATATAAGAGGAAAGAGGATATCCTAAAATTGAGTTTAGTTGATGCTAAGACAAAAGATCAAAATACATAAGTTATATAAATATAAATTAGATAAAATCTTATGACAAGAAGAATAATGATTGATCTAAAGAAAGAATAGGTGATAAATAAGGAAGGTCATGATGCATGGTTTTGAGGAAAAAAATTTAAAATAAGGTTCACTTTAGGAGGTAAAATATGCAAATAAATTATAGATGGTGGTAGTTGTGTAAATATGATTTTTATAGAAATGTTAGAGAAACTAGGTTGGTGATGTAAAAGACATCCTTATCTTTAATATTTTTCATGGTTTGAGAAAGTGAATAAATTTATAGTACATAAGAGGTCATTAATCAAGATTTATATAGAAAAAAATTTAAATGATAAATATATTGTGATGTTATATTAATGGATGCATTCCATGTATTATTGAGAAGGCCATGGTAATTTGATAGAAAAAAATCATGATGGAGTAAAAAACTCATATACTTTTTGGAAAAGTAGTAGTTCTATTACCTCTTAAAACAAAGGTAATCATAAATCATGATGTATTAAAAGGAGTTTATTAGATAAATGAAGATTAAAAGTTGTTGTTATGTATTAATAGTAAGAATATAGGTAATATAAGTGGTTCAAAAATAGAAGTAGTAAAATTAGAGAGAGAATATATAGATGTTATACTTGATGAGTTCTGAAATGGTTTACATTTGAAGAGATACATTCAAAATCATATTTATTTGTTTCTAAGATTATCTCTTCGTACTAAAAAAAACTATAGAATGAGTCCATCAAAACATGTAAAATTGAATAAATAGGTTACATAATTGGTGAGATATGGTATAGTAAGGGAGAGCATGAGTCCATGTGTAACAATAAAATTTATAACTCCAAATAAATATGGACAGTGGAGGATGTGTGTGGATAGTAGAGTAAATAATAAAATTACTATGAAATATATATTTCCCATACTTCATTTAGTATAATAATTGTTATTTCATAAAAAAAATTAATAAGATTTATTTAAGGAGTGGTTACTAGCATATTCATATTCATGAAGGAGATGAATGGAAAAAAATCTATAATAGGGATTAGTTATATGAGTGGATGGTTATTTCATTTGGATTATGTAATGTACCCAACACATTTCTAAGGGTAATGAACATAGTGCTATGAGATTACATTAGTAATTTGTTGATCGGTTTTTTTGATGATATTATGATGTTTAGTAAGCCTAAAGAAGATCACTTACAGAATTTAAGAATGGTATTTAAGTTGTTAAGAAAGGGGAATGTCTATGAATATCTTAGGAAGTGCAAATTTAAGAAAAATAGTTTGGTATTTTTAGGATTTGTATTTTCAGTAGATGGAATAAGGATAGATAAATAAAAAGTAATTGCAATTATTGAGTGGGCTAAGTATACATAATATATTTTAATGTTTATCAATTAATGGTGATTTATATCTTATAGGAACCCATTTAATCTCAATCTCTCTGAGTGCACGCCAAAAAGGGTGGACTAAGAAAAGGGTTGGTAGACCATTGGTGCTTCACAAGAATATTGACCACTATACAACCAACTAAAACTAATAAAACCTACTCTTATCTAACTCCATGGGCATTAAAAACCCACTTATACACTTCTCTATGTATTTTAATGTCCAAAATAGCCATTTTCTAAGCAAAAACCCCTTTTAACAACTTTTCATACTATGTTGATTGGGTCAACCTTGTTATGGGTTTAGTGAACATTTCAAAATTATGTTAGCCCAAGTCCACATATTTTAAGACCTAACAACTCTATTTATCACTTAATAATGCCAAATAATCATAATTTCATTAGCTAAATTATTCAGAGGGTTTAGGGTAAATCCATGTTTATAAATACCACCTTAACTTTATTTCTAAATATAATATCATTCAATTACACATCATTACTTCTCATAAATCTAGTCATAAAATCAATAGGAGGTTTTATGGCTTAGGTTTTACCTTTGGATAAGTATAAATTATATTATGAAGGTCTTTCATTCATAGGAGAAGTATTATATCTTGGAATTAATCTATCCTTGTGATCATTAGAATCCTCAAAAATCTCATGAAAACAACCATTGTCTATGGGAGAGATTGAGGCATGATAGGTTCACTTCAACAAGGTAATTATATTCTTATCCTTTCATATTTTGATAAATAGATGTTGTAGATATAATAGATTGAATTATATCTCTCTTTGCTCATATCAGGGTTAATTTTAAGAGGCCCTACTATAAAACCTATTGTAAACTTTTGGTAAATCTAAGAAAATTTGATTCGTAGCTATGGTAAATCCTATATGGGTTATGGCAAATATATAGGTTGAGTTGAATGGATAAATTTAATGGCTTTAAATATTAAATATAAAAAATAAGAAATAAAAAATTCCCAAAACCTAAATAGATACACAATTTTTAAAAAAATCATCACAATCTGAGTCCATATACAAAAGCTATGGCCTATGGAAGTTGTCAATTGGTTGCATCATTTGATTGTGATGTATGGTTTAGTCATATGGTTTGGTTATATGGTTTCAATCATTTATTTTTATCATTATTTTAAAACCATATGACAAAATTGTATGACTAAACTATATGACTGAATTGTATGACACAATCGAATGACACAACCAAACAAAAACTTTTAAGGGCTGTAACTTTTGCATACTGAATCAAATTGCAACAATTTATTATTTAAAATTGCATATATCTTCAAGAGGAATAAAAATATGTAATAATATTTAGGTTTTGGTATTTTTTCAATTTTTAACTCTATCATTCGACACTATCATTTAGTTCCTCCATTCAAAAATATCATTCAATTCCTCCATTGGCACTGTAGTTTCGTACTATGGTCCTATGATTTTGGTTCTACTTGTTAGCTTGTTTGATATTGGGGGTGGTTGTATTATATATGTGGTGAATTAAACTTTAATATTATATAATATTTTAAAGTTTTGGTGAGTTGACCCCTAAAATTATTTATATCCCTAAAATTGAGGCAATTTGGTCTCATTTGCCAACCTTAAAAAATTATCAAAACCAAAATATAAAAAATGGAATATTCATGAATTAATGAATATTCATTGCTAAAATTTACCCTCGCTCATATAATTTATTTGTTATATTAGATAGAATTATGTTTCCATGTTCATTATCTTCAACATTTTTTGATAATCTATGGTAAGCACTAGATTGGCTTGCATGTTTATTTAATATATTATCTTGATTATTATTATTATTATAATCATAGGACCTAGCTAGGGTTATAACAAATTTGCATTTGATTAGAGGCATTTGAGACCTTTCCTTGATAATTTTATGATAAGAGATCCTTAAGCGTAGGTTTAGCAGATCCATTATTGGTCATGACCTTGATATAAAAAAGTACTGATAAGCAAATAATTAGCTAATTACCTTCTCTAAGATTGGATATTATTAAGTAAGATAGGTTATAGGTATATCTTATTTCACTTGTATACATTATATTGAACCCATCATAAATTTAATACATGCATTTTTTTTATTTTTATACAAATAACTAGGTAGACCTTATCGAGAGAGTTTAGCATTCTGTGTATAGGCTTTTATAATTTGTTAAGCCTATCGACCTAGTTTTTTATATTTGTATAGGTTTCTATAGCATTATCAATTGTATCAACCTAGTTTGGATCTATCAATGGGTTTTTAAAAAAAAATTCAACCATGTTGACCTTGTTAGATCATATTTTTATAAGTTTTTCAATAGAGGTGAGCATGTTGACCTTGTTTGGCCTCATACATCTAAAATTTATAATATCTAGACCTAGATTGATCTAATCAACAAAGTTATTTTTATGTTTTTAACATCTAATATAATTATCTACTTGATTCTCATATTTACTACATTTTTAATTTAATAACTAAGTTGATCAAATTGACATAGTTCTATTTTATTTGTTATTTACTAGTTTTGTTTACACTACATCGATAGGCTTGACTCAATCTAAATATTCTATCTTATGCCTTTGTCAGTTCAAATTTCAACCTTGATGACCTTGTTAAAAATAAATCATAAAATTTCTATAAAAAGTAATGCATCAACCTAGTTGACTTTGTATTATCTACCAAGTTCACTCTAACTAGATCAGTAATTCCTCTTTTCAAATTTTAAGTAAACCTATTTTCCTACTCTATTTTAAGACTTATATTCAAGTACTATTTTTATCAATTTTTTAGTTCCATAGAATTGTACCTTTATAGTTAGCTAAGTCAATTATCTTGATTTAGTTTTGTATTTGTTTTCTTTTAAGAAAACTAAGTTTACTTGATTTAATATGTTTATAATGACATGTCTTTTTAATAGATTGACTCAATCATATTGACTTTGTTATGTTCTATTTATACAATTTTCTGGGCATGCTTGAATTTGTTCTATTTATTTTATTCCTAATTAAAGCAAAGAGAATTTACCTACATTGATAGTAATAAAACTCACTTTATTTTTCAATTAGATGCCTATTTATGTACTTTCCAAAAATTCAAAATTCGAAAAATTGCTCCAATCAACCTCACAAAACATAATCCTCTAATGCCAAGTAACAACAATTATAGTCTTAGTTCTACATTTTCTCAAGTGGCTAATGTATATGTATGCAAACCACTTTCCTTATGAGAAATTTAAAAGTGTCTTCCATGACCTTCCCCATGACATAATTGTCCTATGCACCATATAAAACATTGTTAAGATTACCAAAAATGTTTTTGGTTTCATGCAAGTTAGGTCCATTCTCATTTAACTTGTCTCCAATTATGAGACTTTGCTATGGTGTAGCTCCTTGGACTTAACTTTGATCATAAATCACTCATAATTACATGTTAATAGTATTATGAAATATATTCTAAGGATCATGAAAATAAATATAAAAATTGATCCTTAAATCAATTTAATGCTCACTTGGCCATTTATAAGGATTACCCTTCTTAAACACCAAACTAACACTAACCAATCTTCTACTACCATCATTATTTAAAGTAATCTTGATCCTAACATCTATGATGAGAATTTTGTCAACATGAATAACATAAGGATAGTAGTTTATTAAATCTATCATTATCTACCCTCTAACCATAATAATTTTAAAAAGTTTTACATTGTTCAAGACACTTACCTATCCCATGTCATGGAATTGGGGCATGTGGAACCAAAAAAATCACAAGTATTAACTTGAATAATAAAAATAGATAATACCTCTCATACCATTCATAGAATTTATATTCCTTATATAAGTAAGATATCTCAAGTGGAAGACCCAAAATATTCAATTGGTATTTCTTCTACTCAAACACATGAAAAGACCAAAGATACATCCACATCATCTAAGTTAGCATAATTACCTAAAACTAATCAACCCACCCTAAAAATTACCTTAAAAACATAGCTTATCAACACAAATTTCAATGCAATTCCACAACACCATCGAAGTATTTAATAATATTGTACACATTAATCCAATAAGACTAATGGGTTATGATGAATATGACCCTATATTTGATCTTTCATGTTTTCCATCTCGAATTATTTTCTTATAACTTATGGGAACATCTCCTCATAATTTTAATTGGCTAATGCAATTATTATTATAAATGAACATCAATCATATCCCATTTTTGGGGAAAGAACCTAAATTATCAAGATATAAAGATAACATCCTTTAGTAATGTGAATAAATTTCTATTCACATTGATGAAATGGTAGACACCTCTCTTTCACTCAACTTCCCTATCTCTTCCATGATTCTTGATTAGATTTTTCTTCATGTGGATGACCCCCATTATTCATTATCATACAAATAGGAGATATCTAAGACAATGATGCTTTAATAGATGAAAGGTCATGCCCTTTTTTGGCTTCCCTATATTTCATTAAAACACTTGGATACTCTGAATGTAATCTTAAATCCATGTAAATTACATTCCAAATAAATGATTAAATATAAATGCATCATTTATATTATTTTTAAATTCCTATCATGATTCCCCTACTCATAGTACATGTGAAAGTCATAATATTTAACTTTTCACAATATCTTGCTCAGTTGACCTTGGACACATCACATGAGATCAGTAGCCTTATCAACATGCCAATGTTTTAAATTTAACTATAATGATGCTATATACAATATTCAAGGAGACATAAATCCTTAGAATTTTGAACAATTCTAAGCATGTGGTGTTTTTAAACTACATAACCTTGAACCTATACCTAGTATCCCATTCCAAAAAGTTATAATACTTTAATTACCATGCCAAATTTACTATAGGCTATAGTTGTCATCCTCAATTAATAGTAAGCATACCAAATGATATTTTGTATTCCCGTTATGATGATCTAGATAAGTTCAATTCAATAACAAAACCTTTTGATCTCTCTCCTAACATAATTTTTCAATCATCTCATACTCTATAGCCTAGATATCATAAAAAACCATGTGATTAAGTTATGGTTACTATAAAAAAATAAATAATTCCTTTTAACATACCTATTAGATTGATAAAACTATCAGTGCATATACTATTGATCTTTACACTCCTAATTATGATGATGGATTTTCTATAGATGATCCTTTTATGACTACATTTTCTTAAGATAAAAATGGAGAGATACTTAAATATCATTCTTGTTTACAATATTCTATAATAATTATGAGTTTCTTCTCTTTTTATACTAGATATTAGTTCTTCATCAAATTTTCACATGTTCAATATGGAGCACATAAAACTACTCCTACACTAACTATTGAGCCTCTTTAGTATGCGTATAGACTATGACATGACGGGACCAAAATTTATTTCTAGATTCCCTTATTGTGGTATAACCTAGAGTTGATCCTTGTATCTTACTTCCTCCATAGATGTTAACCACACTATGTCGATCCACTATGAGTTCATCCCTTATTATGGTATAACCTAGAGTTGATCGTATTATAAATTATTTTTAGATTATCGATGTCATTTTTGATTTTACCTAAGATTAATACTTTTCCATCACTATGGGTATATGATCCTTATTTTGAGATCTATACAGGTTATAGTCATTGGGACATGTAAAATCTTGCACATCAATAGTAGAAAGCCTCAATTTTTTCTTCTACCATAGATATAGCACCTTCATTGTATACTACTAGAAGTACTTGATGATTTCATGGTACACATAATAATTCTTTTACTCATTTTTGTTATTTTAAAAAATGGATTAATAAACTTCATCCAAACATATCAAAAACAAAATAATAGAGCTTACTACCTCCTAAGATACTTCTAAAATACATCACTAAATATGGGGAAGTCTATTGTCTTTATCATCAATGTACTACACACCATAATGATAGATGTCAAGTGATTTAATATCATTTTTATGATTTTGCATGGCCTATGACTTAATTCGATTAACCTCATTACCCAATTAGTTAATGGATAAATTATCCTTATTCGTAGCCTACACCTCTTCACAAATTTGAAGATACTAGTCACATTTCAACACCACTTCATCTGATTGAGTATCCCACATGAGGTAACCCATGAGCATCATTTGTATTATAACATACCTACCTTGTCCATCAAGATGATATTTTAGGAAGTATTTTCATGAGATTATATTAAGATTGACTAAACTCTGATTAACTTTAGAAAATTAGTTATAGAAGGATGTATCAGATGTTATGGATGGTATTTACCATGAGACTTATTAGTATTTTTGAACACATGATCGTGTTCTATCACATTATTACATGATTTTTATTTTATTTATGATAATATGTCTTGCTTATTTGTATGTCTCATCGATTAATTTCTTTTCATGCATTAAGTTCTCTTTCATGCTTTTAACATCTTCTAATTTAAATTAATGTCTCATGGATTAGTCTTATTTTCATAGATTAATATATTTTCTATGACTTAATATCTTTTTCAATGCTATAAATATTCTCTCACTTCTTATTATTATTTATCATATTTATTTTTCTTATGCTTATTATGTCATTTCATTTCAAAACATGATAGCCATTTTTATGACTTGATTCTAAATCCCACATCCCTTTATTACCCTATCTTTACCATATGATTAGTTAAAAAAAAAAAACACACACACACACACATCCCTTATTAGCTCTTCATACTAGGCACACATAAGGTTAAGACATGAGATCATATACTAGTTTCTAGGTAAGCCTAATTATTTAGTAAAATATGTCAATATATCTAGGTATTTTTCATGATTTTGTGTTGTTTATCTCTTATTATTTTATCTAATATATTAAACAAAATAACTAGATATATTGACATGTTTTACTAAATAATTAGGCTTACCTAGAAACCAGTATATGATCTCATGTCTCAACCTTGTGTGCCTAGAATGAAGAGTTAATAAGGTATATATATGTATATATATATATATATATATATATATATACATATATATGTATACATATACATATATATGTATACATATACATATATATGTATATATATACATATATATGTATATATATATATATGTGTGTGTGTGTGTGTGTGTGTATATATGTATATATATATATATATGTATATATATATATATATGTATATATATATATATATATGTATATATATATATATGTATATAGATATACATATACATATACATATATATATACATATATACATATATATATATACATATATATATATATATATATATATATATATATATGTATATATATATATATGTATATATATATATATATATATACATATATATATATATATATATGTATGTGTGTGTGTGTGTGTGTG
The DNA here is from genome assembly GCA_037957365.1 of Torreya grandis. Classification (NCBI taxonomy): domain Eukaryota; kingdom Viridiplantae; phylum Streptophyta; class Pinopsida; order Cupressales; family Taxaceae; genus Torreya; species Torreya grandis. The sequence goes on from JARHVA010010803.1 coordinate 80,144, forward strand.
TGTGTGTGTGTGTGTGTGTGTGTGTGTGTGTTTTAAATGATCATACAGTAAAGATAGGGTAATAAAGGGATGTGGGTTTTAGAATCAAGTCACAAAAATGGCTATCATGTTTTGAAATGAAATGACATAATAAGCATAAGAAAAAGAAATATGATAAATAATAAGAAGTGAGAGAATATTTATACCATTGAAAAAGATATTGAGTCATAGAAAATATTTTAATGTATGAAAATAAGACTAATCCATGAGATATTAATTTAAATAAGAAGATGTTAAAAACATGAAAGAGAAATTAATGAATGAAAAGAATGTAATCCATGAGACATATAAATAAGCAAGACATATTATCATAAATGAAATAAAAATCATGTAATAATGTGATAGAACACCATCATGTATTCAAAAATACTAATAAATCTCATGGTAAATACCATCCATAACATCTGATACATCCTTCTATAACTAATTTTCTAAAGTTAATCAGAGTCTAGTCAATCTTAATATAATCTCATGAAAATACTTCCTAACATATCATCTTGATGGATAAGGTAGGTATGTTATAATACAGATTATGCTCATGGGTTACCTCATGTGGGATACTCAATTAGATGAAGTGGTGTTGAAATGTGACTAGTATCTTTAAATTTGTGAATAGGTGTAGGGTATGGATAAGGATACTTTATCCATTAACTAATTGGGTAATGAGGCTAATCCAATTAAGGCATAGGCCATGGAAAATCATAAAAATGATATTAAATCACTTGACATCTATTATTATGGTGTGTAGTACACTAATGATAAAGACAATAGACTTCCCCATATTTAGTGATGTATTTTAGAAGTATCTTAGGAGGTGGTAAACTCTATTATTCTGGTTTTGATATGTTTGGATGAAGTTTATTAATGCATTTTTGAAACTAGCAAAAATGAGTACAAGAATTATTATGTGTACCATGAAATCAACAAGTACTTCTAGTAATAGATAATGAAGGTCCTATATCTATGGTAGAAGAAGAACCTGAGGCTTTCTACTACTGATGTGCATGATTTTACATGTCCCAATGACTATAAACTCTATGGATCTCAAACTAAGGATCATATACCCATAGTGATGGAAAAGGATCAATCTTAGGTAAAATTGAAAATGACATCGATAATCTAAAAATTATTTATAATAGGATCAACTCTAGGTTATTCCACAATAAGGGATGAAATCATAGTGGATTGACATAGTGTGGTTAACATCTATGGAGGAAGTAAGATACAAGGATCAAGAAATCTACAAATTAAGTTTGGTCCCATCATGACATAGTCTATAAGCATACTAAAGAGGCTCAATAGTTAGTGTAGAATTAGTTTGTATGTGCACTGAAGTATCTCCACTGGAGTACTCCTTTGAGGTGATGTAAAATTAAGAGAAATAACTAGATCATGTCCTATTACCCTCAAGATGTATCACTCTATCACCCTACTTTGTGTTTCTTGTGTTGTGGGATCTCCCTACTAAACTACATACTCTTTTACCTCGACCAATAGATACCAATTTATATATAACCATGGTGATCATGGTTGTAACTATAAATCCTAAAGTCAGTCAACAATCATCACATCCACATCCTCAACATCAACTGAGAGCATCTCCCCATCTAAAACCACTACTTACTTAGTAACAACTTCCACTACTCTTTATTATTAGTAATGTATACTTAAAGGTCTCAATCACTATTTCCAAATAACATGTGTATTGACATATAATTATTCAACACAATTTATATTGGGTTCCCTATCATAATGTGCCTAATATTTAAGCACTACTATTAGAGCTATTAGTGGTGAAAATCCTAACTATTTAGGTAGGCAAGTAATAAGATGTTTCTTAACCCATTATATATAGTTTCTATTAATATATACACATGTCAATCCAAGAAAAATATTAGGACAAGTTGTCCAAATAGCCATAATTTCTACTTATGGATTCCATATAATATCACCATGATTAATATTCTATAGTTCAAGGGTATGTGGTACAACACATATCACATGATCATGCAACCATATAAACAATTAAGGTAAGTTATCATCAACATCACAAGGAAACTCATATGGGTAATACATAGTAAATATCTCTTTTATCTAACTACCAGGTAAAATAATGAAGTTGATATTCTTCTACCCAAAATATAGAATGCATACATGTCATTAACTAGTTGTACCCAAATTATTGACCCTAAATAATATAAAGTATGTTTCTTCAAAATATACTTAGACAAAGAAACCATATACAATATCACCTTCCCATCTAATTTGTAATAGAGGATACACACTCACAAGGCTAATAATCGACTTCATGATATCTATAATGGGTGATATATAAGCACCAAACAAGCATACATGCAAACCATTATAAGCTATCTTATATCTAGTTTCTCATAGATATAAGGTCCATCTCTCTAGTTATTTCTTATAAGTATCATAGATCATGGGATTACCAACAATATGAAGTTTAAGAAAATCATGGACATCCTCTAACATGGTACTGGCCTCAAGATTATACCCATTCATCTTCAATAGAAAAGTGTTGGTTAGTCAATCCCATTATCCTAAGAGCATAGAGACTAATTCAACACTAAGTGGGATCATATGCATATCCACAATCCCACCAAAATCCAATGATGTTAGATGTGCATAATCATCTACCATAATTGTATCTAGTAAATAAAGTAGCCATGCCACATTTATCAAGCATCAAAATCTTTGTAACCTTAGTAAAATGTTAAACAACAAAACACATATCAGTTTTAACTTAAAATATATTATAAAATTTAATTAAAAATATATTTGAGAAAAAATTAACTACTTCATCAACTCGATTTTGATATTTTCCTACCACATTATTCTATATTGGACACATATTAAACTATGTTGGGTAAAAACAAAAATTTGATACAATGTCAACCAATTATTATATTATGTCAGCCACTATCAAAACATCAAACCTACACCAACCACTTTGAATAGAATTGGCTAGCTCAAATAACTAAGTCAACCAACTACTACATAGTTGACTAGGTCATTATACTACATTTAAAACTTCATAAAATGTTGGCCACATTTTAAAACTACATCAGCCACCTTCCTACATTACTAGATTAGCCAGTATGTGTGTAGTTGATCAGTTTAATAATATTAAACTAGATTGGCCTTCCCTTACATAGTTATCCACATATGTATAAACTAGATCAGCCCAATATTACATAGTCAACTAACTTGTTATACATTCACTTTTTGGAATATATCAGTCTGGCTGACTCCATTTGATTTATGTACTAATTTTTTACCTATTTATCATTATTTACTAGGGCATTAATGACTCATTTTGAATTCCTAACCATTGATCATCCTAATTCATACTCTACCTTAAAAATTCTTGGGGCTAATTTTTCTACGCGTATTTTCCACATAACCAAAATTTTCAAATCTACTTTATTTTTCAATATATATCACCAAATATTCAAAATTTAAGGCATCAGTTACCTGAGCCACACTAGCATTTTCAGCTATGTCCCCTACTTCATGTTCCTTATCTCTAGGCCATATTCTTTATTTTCACTCTTTTGGGCCTAGAAGATCTTTAATTTTCTCAAAATAGTAAAATTATGAATGAATAGTTTAAAATCCTATTTATATTTTAAATTTGCAAATTCTTTGTCTGTCAATTATTTAATAAGATATTTTTAATTTTTCTCAAAATTATGTTTTTACTAACTCTTTGTCCAATTTGTAAGATATTAAAAAATACTAAAACTATATAAATTTTTTATACATATAAAACATATGTTTGCAAAAAATTCAAATTTTATCTGATTTTCTAGGTCCCCCTAATATTCTCTACATTGGACACCTCTTCCTCTTTCTCACATGATTTCCATTATACAACAAGAAGGTATGTAAGTTTATGTATTTTTTAATTATTTATTTTCATTCATCTTTTCACTTTGTACTGTAATTTATTTAGATAAACATTATGCATTATTGTGATATTCTCCCAAAGCACAATCCATGTTACAAGTGCATGACATGTGATGAGTTTTGGGTGGGGCATATGTATACACAAAATATTTTTAAACTTTATTACTTACTAATGTTTTCTCTCTTATATAAACCCATTGAATCTCAATCTAAGTGTACACCTTAGAGGGTGCATTGAGAAATGGGTTGAAAGATCTTTACTAATTTAGAATAGTTTTGGCACCTATACCACCACATAAAACCAACACAAGGTACTCCTATCCAATTCACTAATCATTAAAAACCCACTTATAGACTTCCCTAAGCAATTCACCATCCAAAATATCCCTAGATAATATTAATTGCCTTTTTAAATCTTTTCCTACTATTTTCGATTGGTCAACCCTATTATAGGATTAGTGCATGTTATGGAACTTTTTAAGCTCATATTGACATAGTTTGAGACCTTATGGCTCTATTTATTTCCTAATAAATTTTATTGGGCTAAATTTGTTAGTTAAATTCCCAAGAGGGTTTAGGTTCAATGTGTATGCAATTAGAAATGCATCATGTCTATAAATGAATCTTAATTTTGATAAGATAGATTGTACCATACACTTCCAATTATGAACACATTTATTGAGCATGAATATGACCAATATGAAGATATACTAGACCTGATTAGGGGATATATTACCCAAATACACCATGTTAGAGAGGGTTCCAAAGCCTCCATTCAAACACCATCATGCAATAACCCTAAGGGAGTCATATGGTTTGATATATCACAAAACTAACAAGTAAAGTAAATCTAATCTAGTGCTCACGAAAGATTGTGGCACAATATGAGGGGTTAGTAAACAATCAAAAAATGTATAGGAGAATCTCAATTAAGATATTTATGAGCAACACCCTAATACATGAAATAAGAAGAGTGATATTATTCAAAGCCAATACTTATGCTACTTCTATCTACTAAAAGAGAGGAGTAAAGTTATAGAATACTTACCTAAAAGATGAACCCATCAAGACTCAATCTCTCCCTTGACCAATGGGGATTTGAAAGAGGTTATTATGGATTGTAAGGATGACTATGAAAGGGAAAAGCATCCAAGACTTCTCCTTAAGACTAGATTCTCCAAGTATAAACCCTAATCTAAGACTCCTCAAGTAGAATGGTGGAAGAGCAGATTCTAAATAAGTGCAAATGAATAATAACTCTTGATTTCATATAAAATAATGAAGAAATGATCTTGTATATATAGGTGTATATGAACCTATACCCTTAAAAAAATCTTGGCTAATAGGGTCAACCTAACATAATTTTGGATAATTATTCACTAATTCATGAGCTAGATTAACTATGAGCCAAACTAGTTCCTAAGGTAAAATCACATAAAAATATATAGGGTCAACCTATTTGACCTAGTAAACCGACTATCAAAAGGGACTTAATGCGAGGAAAAGAGGGATAGAGAGTGTAAAATACTAGAGTAGGGTTCAAAGGAGGAGTAATATCTTAGGGATTGGTTTTTAGGAGCGAGTTGGATTGGTAATAATTAGAAATAAGGGACAACAATCCTACAAAGCACCAATGGTCTACCCACCCCTTTCCTGATGCACCCCTTAGTCCATACACTTATAGAGATTAACTCTTGATGTGTTCCTATAAGATGTAAAGCTTTAATATTTGATAAAAGTTTGAAAATAATATGTATATACATATGCCCCACTCTAAGGTCATCATGTGTCACTAAGGTGTAACAAGGGATGGTGCTTCAAGAAATAACATTAGAACACATAATGATAATGCTAAAAAAAATGTTATATTATTTTAAATCATAAAATAGCTAAAATTAAATGAATGACAGGGAAATAAAAAAAATTAAATATGATGCATACCTTGACTTACCTTTATCACTAAATGATTGTATATTATGTTCTTATTTTTGATTGTGTAAGGTGCATATATTACTTTTGACAAACCCCATAATACAAAATTGAAGAGAAAAAACAAATAAACACAAAAAAACCAAGATAATTTGGTGTTATGTGGATGGGACATACTTAAAAAATTAGCTAGCTAGGGTGATAAGGCCTATGTTATAATGAATGACTGAGTCAAAAACAAGAATAAATTGGGTAAACAAAATGTCAAGGCTACTAAAGGCCTTAAAACTCAATCAAGTAAACCTTAATTAAGAAAGGAAAACTCACAAATTCAAACCAAGGATACATGTCAAAAATGATGGTGATCAAACACTAATGTAAATTCATAAAGAAATTGCTAAAACAACATTGATGAGTGAGCAGTAACAATCCTTATCTGACTTAACAATGGAAAAAGGTGCATAAATGGGAAAAATGAACTCAGGTGTCCATAAAAAAAGGTGGTACAAAACTAAAAAATGGTAAAAATAAAATCAGAACAAGTCCAAAAATTTAAATCTATGGTGTGAATAAAGTACTCCTTAATTACTCAAACATATTGTTTTGATCTAAGGATAGACAAAAACTAAAACAAAAGAGTGCTAGCATGTTTTAAAGAGGTGAATAATAAGGGAATATAGAAGAAGGAAAGCATTTTTAGAATCAAATGTGCCTATCATGGGGGAAATGAAATGGGTGGAGGGGAAAATTAAGGAAAAACTAAGGTAATTGTTTTATTGAATTCAAGACACTTAAATTATGTTTGTCAAAACAAAAGGACTTTGACCTTAAGAAGTCTAAAGAACTTCTCTTAGCTACACAAGTCTTAGGTCATCAAATGTAGTATATATATCATCCCATTAAATATATATATATATGAAAATTAAAATGGGCCTACCTTCCCATAATGTGTTCTCCATTCCTCATGACCCCTTACAGATCCATCAGTTTACTACAAAGATTGGGTACTTACATGAGAAAGTAAGTATAACCATATAATTTGTGAATTTTCCTATTCCAATCTACTATTCTACTATACCCCAATGGACCTAGGCTCTATGTGATGCCAACTATGGAGTTTGAGATTAGATTAGAGAAAGGAGATGTGCTTGTAATCACATCTTTTGGTGTGATTTTTACTTTTGAGATTTGTATGTTGAATTTTGTATATCATTGCTTTGTTTCAAATGATTTGGATTTTAAATTTCTTTATGTATTTTTCTACTCCTCCATATTGATTTGGAAAACCAAACATGGGTGCTAAAGATGACTTTCATTTGAATACTTAGGACTTGGTTTCTAAGAGAGAGAACTTTATAGAGCATGGTGTCTAAGAGTCTCATAAATCTAGCTAAAGTAAAAGTGCTATCTTGACTTCAACCTTATTTTATCCAATGTAGATTGAAAGGACAAAAAAATCAAGAGGAATGATACATGGAACAATTTGAATTACTTGAAATCACAAAAAAGTGATAAAGGGAGAAAAATGGATACAATGATAATAAGGTGTGATTCCTTATCATAAGAATGAGGTAAATGGAGGAAAACATGCTAACATAGATTGTTGTGCAAATTCCATCTATCAAAAGAAGTAAAAACTAAATCTAAGAACAAGGATCAAAAACACATTCTATAAAAAGAATGATAGGAAGGTAATTTTATGAGGAAGGCTAGGTCCTGTCCATGGTCATACACTAAAAATCATAAAAGAGAAACCCACAAGGGTGCCAAAAATCATGTCATAAATAAATGAGAATAAGATGGTGTTTTGTGAGAAAGGCCAAGTCCTATCCATGGTCTTACACCACTTCAACTTATAAAAAATATATCTAATGGATACCAAAAAAGTGTCTAAAAAAGAGTATGAAAATAAAGAAGACTATGGTACATCATGATAGAGATTGAATCCTATCCATGGTTTTATAGTGTAACTCATGAGAGAAATGGGAAACCAAAAGAACAAATAGGAAGGACTAAAGGTTTATGAAAAGAGAGAACTAATGTGGAGGGAGAGACTCATGTAAGTAACTTACAAAAAGTGTTATGTAGATAGCATATAGAAAGCATGAAAAGAAGGAAAGGATCCTACACTAATTTCTATATCAAGGATGAGCATGAGAGAGACAAGACTATGTGTCTTGGAGGGTTTATTTGAGTTGAATTTTTTCGGTAGCATGTAATGGAAAATAAGATTGGGCATCACAAGATGCCCCAAAAGCTAAAAAATGGAAGAAAAGATATAAAAAGATGAGAAGTAAAGAGAACCCCATGTACTATCTAAATGGATTTAGGTTGTCCAACAAGATTTTGATAGGGGACATGATGATGACTTGATGTAAATGAGTAAAATTCTAAAGAGAAAGAGATAATTAGGTTGGCAAATAGGGAAAGCATAAAAGTTACACAGTCAACTAGGTCAACCTAGTATAGAAAATAGGGTCTAAAAAACTATACATAGTCGATAGGGTCGACCTAATAAATAAAATATGGGATAAAAAAATATATAGTCGATATGGATGACCTAATATAGTAGGCAGGGGCTAAAAAAGTTAGTTTGTAAGAGACTATGTTGACAAGAATGACTGTGTACTAAAACAAGAAAATTTTTACATGTACTTTGAAAACAAGAAATGAAATTTAACACATAATCAATTGGGTCAATGAGATTAATGAAATTGAGGCACATAACATAAAACCTTGTACTGACACTGTCTAATGTAATTTTTTGAAATACAACATATAATTGACAAATGAGCAAGTAATCAACTTGGAAAGTAAAAGCTAACTAAGTGGTCATCTAAAATGTTGTTAAATTATTATAATATGATTTTAGATGTGATAGGAAATTGGCTCTAAGTATGGAACTAGAAAGAAATATAAGGATGTTTTTAGGATGTTTGGATTGAAATGGATCTATATTATCAATGGTACCAACTTGGTATTGGGGCTCACCCCCTCACTTTATACACTATAATGATAAGGGAGTCAGGTGCTTAGTGAAAATATATCATTAAAAACATGTTTATACCGAGCCAAAAAACCAAGTCAGGTTCCCCATTGGTGATGAAATTGAAGTAGGTAGGCCTTGGGTAGATAATTGTTAAAATACTTTTTAAGATTTTATGATTTGGTAGTGCATCCATAAAAGATGTGAAAATAAATAGTATATTTAAAACCACCCAATTAGACTATGTGATCTATTCTAAGCATGAAAAAAACAAGAAACGAAAGTATGAACTAATTACTAGCATATAAAGGTTAATTCCAACAATAAAACATAGTACAATGTTGATTTAGTCGACACTATATGCAGATAATATAGAATAGGTTTGATAGTGTCATCTTTGTACTATAGATGTAACGGTCTAAAAATGAACCCTATTGATAGTGTTGACCTAGTTTTCAAAATAAAACATAGAGTATAAAATTATGTTGATAGGTTCGACCTAATTGACTATACAGGGGCAATTTTAAAGACTGAAAACTATGAAAATAGAACTGTAAAAAATGTTATAAATGATAAAGAAGGATAGAAATGAACTTTTTGGGTTGGAAGATGTAAAGGAAAATAAGAATATGATTGAAGTACCCTAATTTATACTTATCAATTTTACTAAATGTGTCGATTGGGTCGACCTAGATTTCTAGATCTTATTTGCTAAAAACTTGAAAGTGTATAGGGTCGATTAGGTTGACCTAGTATGTTGGACTGGATGCCTAAAAATGTATAGGGTCTACTAGGTCAACATAGTAGGTTGTACTAGATGTTTTAAAGTGTACAAGGTTGACTAGGTCAACCTAGTAGTTTGAAATAGAAGTTTGAAAACCTACAGAAATAGAATAGATTTGTATTGATGTGACTATGTGTTAAATGTATATACATAAGTTAGAAATACATTGATACTATCAACCCAGTATTACAAATCTATAGAGAATAAAATGATAAAATAATGAAAAATATGAAATAAAACTTGAAAGGTTAGATTCGTGTCAAGTTCACTAGAATGTATCCAATCAAAAATGCATCATGTCTATAAATCAATCCTAACTCTAAGAAGATAGATCATACCATACACATTAGATTGGGAACACATTTGTTAAGTGGCAACATGACCAATATGAAGATCTACTAGACCTGATTAAAGGATATATTACCATAATCCACCATACTAGGGAGGGTTCTAAATCCTCTAGTTAAACACAATCATGCAATAACCATAATGGAGTGTTGTGTTATGATATGTCCCAAAAATAATAAGTAAATTAAATCTAATCTAGTGCTCACCAAATCTTGTGGAACAATATGAAGGGTTAGTAAACAATCAAAACATGTATAGGAGAATCTCAATTAAGTTATATATCAGCAAGACCCTAATACATGAAATAGTAAGTGTATTATTATTCAAAGCCAATACGTATACAACTTCTATCTACTAAAAGATAAGAGTAAAGTTAGAGAATACTTACCTAAAATATGAACCCATTGAGATTTAATCTCTCCCTTGGTCAATGGGGCTTCATAAGAGCTTGTTATGCTTTGTAAGGATTATTCAAAAAGGCCAAAGTATTCAAGACTTCTCCACATGACTTGTTTTTCCAAGTAGAAACCTTAAGCTAAGACTCTTCATGTAGAATGGTGGAAGAGAAGATTGTAAAAAAGCACAAGAGAATAATAAATCTTTATTTCATATGAAATAATGACCAGATGATCTTATATATATAACAACATTTGACCCTAAATGTTTTCAAAAATCTTGGCTGATAGGGTCGACCTAGTTGACCTAGCATAATTTTAGATAATTATTCACTAAATCATGAGCTAGGGTGGCCAAGAGCCAAACTAGTTTCTAGGTGAAAATTGCCTAAAACTTAAGGTGAGGAAAAGAAGGATGAAGAGTGGAAAAGACTAAAGGATGATTAAAAAGAGGATTAAAAGCTTAGGGAATGGTTTTTAGGAGCTGGTTGGATTGGTAATAATTGGAAATAAGGGACAACAATCTTACAAAGAACCAATGATCTACCTACTCCTTTCCTAGTGCACCCCTTAAGGTGTGCACTCAAAGAGATTGAGTCTTGAAGGGTTCTTACAAGATGTAAAGCAATAATATTTGATAAAATTCTAAAAATATTATGTGTATACACTATCCATGTCTATAAATACCCCATTCACTTCATTTATAAATAGAGGATCATTCAATTACACATCATTTATACACACAAATCTCTTTATATAATTAATAAGATGTTTTATTGTTTAGTTTTTTTCCTTGGAGAAGGAACACTTGTCTTTTGGAGGTCTTGGATGCATAGGATAATTTTTATATCCTTGATGTGATCTATATTTGTGATTTTTAAAAGCTAGAAAAACCTCTTGTAAAGCACCATTGGCTTAGGGACAATATGAGGCATGATGGGTTCACTTCAACAAGGCAAGTATATTCATATACCTTCATATTTTAATAAGTATATGTTGTAGAGATAACAAATTTAATTGTATTTCCCATTGCTTAGATCATTTATATCTTATCAAATATAATTTACTTTAAATGTTTATTATCTTCCCTATTTGTGCCATAATCTTTGGTGAGCATTAAATTAGATTGAATATTCATTTAAAATATTACCTTTCATGTTCATTTATTAGATTAATTTTTTTATTATTATTACAATCATAAGACCTAGCTAGGTTTATCAGAAGGTGACATTTTACTAGAGGCCTTAGAAAATTCCCATTTTCCATTATGTGATAAGAGATCCCTTAGTGAAGGTTTAGTGGATCCATTGTTGGTCATGACCCCAACATAAAAAAGTATTGTTAAGTTGATAGTTAATAAATTACCTTTTCTAAGCTTGGATATTAATAAGTATAATAAGTTATATATTTTTCTTATTTCACTTACATATTGTCTATTCTGAGAATAATTATATATATAATAAGTTTCCATGGTTTAGTAACTTTTTATATAAAGTTTATCAATCTTTTATTAGTATCATTGCATTAATAATAGACTAAATGAGAGGAAAATATTTTGTGTGGACAAGGGTAACAACAAAAAACTTTGAGTTATTGAAGAATAATATTATTAAAAAAACATATTTTAATGTAGATTATGATGCTTCACATGGAGGAATCAATGTTGTATTGAGTCAAGAAGGAATGACAATATCATATTTTAGTGATAAATTTAATGAGGTAATAATTATGTATTCTAAATATGATATTGAATTTTATGCCATCATATAAGCATTCAAACATTGGAGGCATTAGCTGGTGCCTAAGTATTTTATCCTATTTATGTATCACGAGGACTTGATGTACGTGAACACTCAAAATAATTTAAATAGTAGACATGAATTATTTTTGCATTTATTAAATGGACATACTTTTGTTTTGAAGTATAAAAAGTGAAAATATAATTAAGTAGTTGATGTTTTGAGTAGGAGAGTGGAACTATAAAATATTGTGGTGAATGAAGTACATGGGTTTGAATTTTCTTGTGACATAACACACCATATTTTATAAATTCAAATGGGTAACCACTATTGTTGAAAATATTCTTTCAAGGTATTGTGAGTCTTAGAGTCCATGATATTGATTTAACATGTATAAGTATAAGGTTGTCTTCAAGAGTTTGAGACCAAGTTACATAATTAGAAAAGAAAGATAATCTAAGCATCGACATTATTCATTATATATTTATAACCTTGGGTTTTCATATCTTCTCCAAATTTGAGCTTATGGTATTTTTATTAATGTATATAATGTGTTGTATTCTAGTTTATCTTTATTTTTCACGCGTATGTAGGGTTATTTTCAAGGCTTTTAAATTTCCATGCATAAATATCAAAGATAACTATGTTCTCAAAAAATATAAGATCATGATAGATGGTACAATCATGTTCACTTGAAATCCTTTTTTTTTCAAAAATATTCAAAATCCCACAACCGTAGAGTTTTAGGTTCATGATAAGTGGCATAATCACATTGATCATAACTCACCATAGTCAAATATTTTTTTTGTAACTTAAATTTAAATGAGTCATTTTAATTAATCCACATTGAAATACCTCATTCACTCAGGTCAAACTTGGTTTCATAAAAATCCTAAGTCTTATGAGGTAACATAACTCCAAGATTATGCCACATGGCATAATCCCATCGACTCAAAACCCAAAAGGTCAAATCAAATATAATATTATAAGATTCCTTAAATATAATATTATGACAAGTGGTTTAGTCTCATTCACTTAAAACCCTTCAAGAAAAGTAAAAAATTAATGTCCAAATAATCTCACAACCTTGGAACTTTGAGATCAAGCCACATGTAAACAACACATCCACCTAAAGTCTACAAAAATCAAAACATATTGAACATTAAATAACACCATAACCTTGAGGTCACTCCACATGGATTAATATCATTTATTTTAATCCCATAGAGCAAGTAAAATAATATTTTAAGTCTAAGAATCCTAGGTAAAAGAGACAAAGATAAGTGTCACAATTAAGGAGATGTGTGGATATAATAAAAATAAAGTATTCAATAGATAATAAAAAGGTTAATAATTGAGAAATTTACTTTCATCACTTGAATTTAATGAGAAGGTACGACATAGCATAAAATGACCCAATAAATCTAACTAGAAAATTTAAGTCAAAATAAGAATAAAATAAAATTTCATTGTTCACATTAATGTTGCAATAACTATGCATTAAATGTATAGACTTTATAAATATATGAAAAATATAACCAATGTCAAGGCACTTCATCATTAACTTATAGGTTGACTATTGTGATTATGATATCTTAACTAAAAGCCCTATATTTTTAGTGAATTTACTAGTGATTTTAGTTAGTGATTAAAATATCCTACGTAGTATCAGATTACCAAAATGTGTTCTCCAAAATCAATACATAGTTGGTCCCCTTCTTCATACTCCAATTTTGGTATCACTGAATATACAAACATTGCATTCGACAAGAGTGCCATTAATTTCAATTTCCCCTATTATTCAACTATCATAAATGTAGTAGAGGCCATAACACTATATTACTCATATGATAATTTATCTCAAAAGAAGCAACAATATATCAATGACTTTCTACCAATAAAGAATATGGGACTACATAATGTGGCTACAAAATTTGAGGTAATGCCCTATATAAACCTCATGATTTATTTTTTAATGTTGTTTGCATTGGAGATTGTCTACATCTCAAAACTCAAAACATTTTAGTTTCTTATGCTTCCAAAAGAGAATTTGAGAGGTATCTAAGACTTCCAGGATTTAATCTAATTATAACTAGGTTTTAGCTAATATGGGGATGGAACAAAATCATGTGGAAGGAAAATTGAAATAATGGTTAGTAAAAGGGAGAAAAATAGACCCCATAGGAGGTATTTCCTCTAATGGCATTATTAAATTTAGACCTAGAATAAGGGTATTAATGAGAAATTTTAATATTTTATATGGATTCCCCACTATCATTTACATATAGGTATAATGGGTGCCTTTTTTGGATATTCTATTGACCTCAAAAGAGATTATAGCACTAGGTGAAATTATTAATGTTAAATTAAATGGGTAGATTTTCAAACTAGAAAAAATGATATCTAATGCAAATTTTTATATGATGTCTTATTGGTTAGATGCAGTCATTGGGATGATCCACAAAACTCATGGGGAACCATGGTATCCATCCATTGAATATGTGAATAAAAATATTATGATGATTATTATTTATTATATGTTTATATATTAAATAATGAAATCACTTAAATTTGTGAATATGTTTATCCTCAAGTCTATTAGTCCATTTATGAAACCTATATAAATATACTATCTAAAAACATGAGAAGGATCATCTCCAAAATAGTATACTATGGGTATGATCTAGACTATACCATTATTAGAATTGAAGGTACCAGATCACCCCCCTTGTATTTTCCATGCCACATTCTAGATAACACGTTAGAATAGTAAATTAAACATCAATTAGATAATAATTTGGATGATGAGATTAGTATAAATAACCAAGCTTATTATAACAAGACTCCCCTAAGTATTGGACAACTTTAGTTTGTAATAAGGGCACACCTCAACCACGTAGCAAAGGTCAAGGTTAATTATAACTTAAAGTTGTCCTAATATAAAGAATGAGACCCTAAGTAAAGAGTAATAAATTATCCTAATTACCTCAAGGAGAAAAAATGTGTTACAATTAGGTATGATCAAAATGAATATGATCATGATGGCATCTTTCTAAATGCTTTATATGATTCTAAAGTTTAGATCGTCATGAAAAATAATACTATGTCAATGATATTTTCTCAATAAGTATAATATGGTCATTAAAATACTAAGGATAAAATAAATTAAATGATGAAAGAATAAGAAATAGATTAGGGTCATAATTGGCCCCAACCACAGTCCTAAGGGCTAGGTAAATAGTATCATCCTCCCTCTCCCACACAAGATGAAACTAATTTATCAAAGGGAGAGCCTAACAAACAAAGGGAAGAGAATATTTACATTATAATTTATATTCTCAAATAACTCCTTGGTCCTCACCTAGTCTCCAAACATTATGTTACTACCACTTTGGCCATATCAACCATAGCTATGAAGACCTTATCTCTTACAAATTCACAAAAAATGACATTTTCATGTGAACCTTTGGCTCCACTTAATGAATTTACATAAGTCTCTCTAAGATTATTCAAATTTATTTTCATTTCTTCCATTAACTGATTCTTCCCCTAAAGTATCTTTGACAAGTCCATCTTCACCAAATACAACAAGTAAGGGGACATATCCCTGAATATTCCCTATTATATTGGCTTCCTCTGCATTTACTCTTTCCTATAACATAGTTACTTCACTTCCATCCCTTCATCACTTTCAATAGTAATTTTTAATACTTTATCACCTTTGTCAGTTTCATATTCTCCTTCATCTCTTATTCCCCCGTGATTACTCACTAAGGAAAATACATAATTCTTTTATCCTATTTTATAACTCAACAAGTGGAAGAAATACCATCATTAGGTCTACATGCCATAGGAGGACCCCAATATGGGGAGGCATAGGAAGAACATGAATATGTAATTACACTAGTTATTACCACACAAATTAGGAATAATAAAATGTATAATCTATGAAGGGATTGGAATAGGAATTAAGTAAAACAAAATCACATAATGAAAGATATTAAAAGGTATATAAATTAAATGAAAAATTAATAAGCTTCAGAATATTTAATGAAGGATAAAATCTATTTAGAACACAAAACTAGTGAATTCTTACTGAATAAGAAAGGTAGGCAATTACTAATGTAATTTATTTTCTTACTTATTCATTTAAAATTTTAAATACTTAGGCTATTGATTTATCACATGTTGGTCTAAATTATAAATCCCTTTATCTCTATCATTCATTTAAAAATATTTCTTGAAAAATAATTCGTTATATGCTAATACTAGTTCTAAAGGAGTTGAGCAACAAGTATCTAGTTTTTATTTATTCTTCTGTTATGTCCATTGTCACCCAAATTATAGCTCCCAAAAAAGGGTTTAATTTTAGGACTTAGTATTAGGTTCCATTTTTTATCCTAGGGTCCAACTCTTCTTAAAAATTTATCCAACTCAATATAAGTGACATTTGCCACATTCTCCACATACATAATCTTGTACAATGATAATTTTTAAAACACTAGGCTAAATAAAGTAAATGGCTAAAATTACACCTCATTGATAATTAGTTGGATGTCAATGAGTCATTCATCATCCCCTTCAATTTACCATCAAAATAAGTGCTTCAATGGCACCTCGAATGATTACTCCACCTCCTACTTCTACAAATCCTAGATAGACTAAATAATAATGGGAAATTATACTACCTCAATAGGCTAGAGAATTATAGGGATAGAGAGATAATAGGAAAAACATGGTTCTCATAAAGTTATCCACATTATAAAAAAATTTGCAATTAAATTGGTACAATTCATAGGGTGAAAAAGAGGAAATAGACAAGTGCTAGCATGTGAGAGGAAATGGTATTAGAATAAAGAGAAAACTCATTCCCATTGGCCAAGGAGCCTAATATTAGTCCTAATGACCCTATTGAATATATGGAAAATTTTTAATCTTTATTGAATTTTTATGGAGAAGGTGTGAAAAAGAAATTATAAAGGTCCATAAAAAATAAAATAGACTACTTTATAGAGTTAATTCATTTGATCTCTCCAAGAAATTATGGATAAGTCAAAAGTATAGCCACTAGGTTGTATGATATTTTGAATAAAATCTAAGTCTCAAAGGGTAGATCATAGCCTAAAAGGGTAAAATTATTAAAAATTTAGCACCAATTCAAATAATTTTAAAATAGACAACTTCTTGGTTTAGTTCATGTGGAATAGTGCATATAATTATCTAAGTTTGATGTTTGGCTAATATGCAGTCTAGGCTTTAAACTATGTGATTTCAAAGGAAGATGGTTCCTTTAATTAAAATTCATAGATAAAGGCCTTGATATATTAATTTTTAGGCCAAGAAATGGAGGCCATAGTGTCATGTCCCCTTTTTCACAGACATTGACAGATTTGATGATTGGCCTATTATACGACCTTCGTAGGCTAATATGATGGATAGAGGGTCATAATGGAGCTTGGCTTGACTTTGATTCGCAAAATTTCTACATTTGGTTTTCATTTAGGGTCTTTCAGACATGTTTGATTGATGCTGCTATTATTTAGGGATATTTGACATGCAGCGGAGCACCTTTATTTTGGTATGGTCATATGCGGAATCACTCCCTAATTCACCTGCTTCGATCGGTTTGAGGATCCGACATATATTGAGGGAGATATTAATATTTGATTGATTTAATCAAATATTAATTATTTGGTCTCATTAATAATTAATTATTAATTATTTGCTCTAATTTTAAATTAGAAACCCTAATGCTAATTTAAGAAAAACCTAATTAGGGCAAGCATATCTTTTGAGGGTATAAGGGTTTCACATGGAGGCCATTATTGAGGTATGCATAGATTATTGATTATTGATTTGAAGAAATTCTTCTGTGAAGACTGAGCCAAGGGTTCCAGGATTCCATTGCAGTGGAGAACGTTCCCTCTTCATTGTGTGTGATTTAGAGGCTGTGAGATATCAGCTGATTTATTGCCAAATTGAGAGATAGCTTCATCCAGAAGTTATCACAGAGATACAGATCTGAGAGATAGCTTCATCCAGAAGTTATCACAGAATTCCAGGGTTGAGAGATAACTTCACACAGAAGTTTATCACAGAGCTTTCCAGGTATTTTCTTTATTGAGTTTTGATCTAATAAGTTATACAGAGATAGATCTTGTGTTAGAATCTATATTCGTGAGATCAGGCTGTTCAGCTATCAGGGGTTAAGAAGAGATAGGTTGGTGGCCGTACCAAGTCCGTACAGGTCCGTACAGAGCGCATCAGGCACCGACCTCGGCAGAGAAAGGGCTACAGTGACCGACATCGGTCAACTGAAGACCGACATCGGCAGAAAGCCGACCGACAGTGACCGACGTCGGCGATATATCGACCGACGACGGCGCCTGTGTGTCGACACAGAAAGGCCGAGACTTCCAGAATTGCAAGTTATTTCCCAGTTTGCATGAATTCAAGGTTTTTAAGACCAGATCTGTAATATTCTTTGATTTTCACAAGAGAGGACTGTATTTGTACTCATCTGAACTAGTGATAAGATCTTTGATCTGTTATTGTAAGATTTACTATGGTTATTGTTTATCTGTAATCTGAATTTATTTTGCAAAAATTGGATCTTTGACCAGAGTTTTATAGTTTATATATTCCCTGTTTGAAGGGGATATTACAGTTGTTCAGAGCTTTTGTAGCAGATAAGAGAGCCCCTAAGTAAGGGACATCACAGTGGTATCAGAGCTAAATTCCTGCCATCCTGTTGGGCACATCAGAGCTAATGTCTTGCCATCCTGTTGGGTAGCTTGGGTAAAGTATCATGATGACTTCATATACTCAGAGTCGATGGGACTATGATATGAGGAAGTTGAAACTAAGTTTGAAGAGGTTGAATGAATCTCTTTCATATCCTACATCCAAAAACAAACCCACACGGTATATGACAGCGAATGAGGAGTGGGAGTTAGTACCACCTTGAATTCAGAAGTTGTTGCCTTTTGATCGCTTTGTTGAGCATAGGAGAGAGCACTACAGATCACTACGACAAGAGAGTAGCATGTCCCATGATTATTATGATTATGAGATAGGAGATAGTGAAGATGAGGATGAGTTTGATGCTTGCACTCAGAGTGTACAGGGGTGCTCAGATGTTAGTGCACTGAGGGTTGATGATCTCTCAGCTATGGTAGAGATTGTAGAAGAGTCCCAGGATCCGATTATTGCAGATGATACTCAGGAGAACACAGTGGATAGTTTTGAGGACTTAGTTTCACCGGTTGTTTCTTTCCGTATGGAAGAGTTAGACAGTGATGCTACAGTTGTTGATACTCCGTCTGTTGATATGAGCTTTGAAGTTGATTTACAAAGTATGGATGATCATTTGTATATTGAGGTGGTTGGTGGTGAGTACATTCCTGTAGTTGTCGCTGAGGAACAGGTTGTTGATGCTGATACACATATACAAGATTTGGATCTTGCTGATTCTGATGAGTTTGAGATACCAGTGGAGTCATGTCTCCAGATTGATTATTCTCACATTGATGACAGTGTGGTACAGTTGGAGTGTGTGGGGGAGTATGTTGATGCTCCCACATATAATTTCTACTGCACTGAACCATTCATGGAGTATTTGCTGGATAGTGCAGGTGTTCATCTGGACTCACATAAGATGACAGAAGGTGTTCTTGTCCGAGGTTCTAGTGCTATTAGCAGATGGGGTGAGGAGATTTTACGAACCCTTTCTACTATGTTACCTTACAGGGATGTTGAGGTGATGTTTGTTGAGCCGAGATTGGAGCCATCCATTGAGTCCCATTTTGGCAATCATGTGCCAGTAGCAGAGTTTGGGGGTTCTTACCAGCATCATACGGTGAGGTATGCTCCTTATTTTTCTTTGCATCTAGAGATTAGTTTTGGTGTCAGTGATTCAGATACCAATAATTGTCATATCCACGATCCAGTTGGATGTGAGTATCAGTTAGATAGGGACTTGAATTTTGACAGAGTTGATATTTTAGTTGGCTTGAGTCCCTCAGAGTGGTTCCTTCTACCGGCATCTACAGTTGGTCTTCAGATAGTTGATTGGGTGTCGAGTGCAGTTTTTCAGTTGCTAATTTTGATACTGTTGATGCTGTTGATGTTGATGATTTATTCACATGGGTTAATTGGTGACATGATGGATGCTGCACAATTTTTTCCTTGGGATCCAGGTGGATCGAGTAGTTCATTGTTCCGAGATTGCTTGGGGACAAGCAATTTTCAGAGGGGCGGATTGTCATGTCCCCTTTTTCATGGACATTGACAGATTTGATGATTGGCCTATTATACGACCTTCGTAGGCTAATATGATGGATAGAGGGTCATAATGGAGCTTGGCTTGACTTTGATTCGCAGAATTTCTACATTTGGTTTTCATTCAGGGTCTTTCAGACATGTTTGATTGATGCTCCTATTATTTAGGGATATTTGACATGCAGCGGAGCACCTTTATTTTGGTATGGTCATATGCGGAATCACTCCCTGATTCACCTGCTTCGATCGGTTTGAGGATCCGACATATATTGAGGGAGATATTAATATTTGATTGATTTAATCAAATATTAATTATTTGGTCTCATTAATAATTAATTATTAATTATTTGCTCTAATTTTAAATTAGAAACCCTAATGCTAATTTAAGAAAAACCTAATTAGGGCAAGCATATCTTTTGAGGGTATAAGGGTTTCACATGGAGGCCATTATTGAGGTATGCATAGATTATTGATTATTGATTTGAAGAAATTCTTCTGTGAAGACTGAGCCAAGGGTTCCAGGATTCCATTGCAGTGGAGAACGTTCCCTCTTCATTGTGTGTGATTTAGAGGCTGTGAGATATCAGCTGATTTATTGCCAAATTGAGAGATAGCTTCATCCAGAAGTTATCACAGAGATACAGATCTGAGAGATAGCTTCATCCAGAAGTTATCACAGAATTCCAGGGTTGAGAGATAACTTCACACAGAAGTTTATCACAGAGCTTTCCAGGTATTTTCTTTATTGAGTTTTGATCTAATAAGTTATACAGAGATAGATATTGTGTTAGAATCTATATTCGTGAGATCAGGCTGTTCAGCTATCAGGGGTTAAGAAGAGACAGGTTGGCGGCCGTACCAAGTCCGTACAGGTCCGTACAGAGCGCATCAGGCACCGACCTCGGCAGAGAAAGGGCTACAGTGACCGACATCGGTCGACTGAAGACCGAGGTCGGCAGAAAGCCGACCGACAGTGACCGACGTTGGCGATATATCGACCGACGACGGCGCCTGTGTGTTGACACAGAAAGGCTGAGACTTCCAGAATTGCAAGTTATTTCCCAGTTTGCATGAATTCAGGGTTTTTAAGACCAGATCTGTAATATTCTTTGATTTGCACAAGAGAGGACTGTATTTGTACTCATCTGAACTAGTGATAAGATCTTTGATCTGTTATTGTAAGATTTACTATGGTTATTGTTTATCTGTAATCTGAATTTATTTTGCAAAAATTGGATCTTTGACCAGAGTTTTATAGTTTATATATTCCCTGTTTGAAGGGGATATTACAGTTGTTCAGAGCTTTTATAGCAGATAAGAGAGCCCCTAAGTAAGGGACATCACACATAGAGATATTAAGGAATATGAGGTTCACATATATGATAAACTCCATTGGGAAGTTGGTGAATAAGACCAATTTTGAAGTGTTTATTAAGGCAGTTATAGATAACTACAAGAAAGAAGTCTATGGAATTGTTTATAAAGTAATGAATAAAATATATATTTGATCAATTTTTTTAAATATAAGGTATCTAAGGAAAATTCCCATAGAGAAAGGTTTAAATAATTGAAAACTTAACATATAAATTTGATGGGTGAAAATATAAAAATATTTAAGCCTTATATGCCTAATTTAAATATTCTAAATAAATAATTTGAATCTTAATTTTCATTATTTGATAATATTTGGGTTTCATATGAATCTTCTAGGTAATCATGAAGAACAAATTTAGAAACAAACTCTACTACATCAATACAAGTGCAGTTCACACTATAATGTCTATGTTAGCATGAGGTCCTCAATTCTCTAGTTATACAAAAATGTACGCTCGAAAGGGACCCTTTTTATTACTTGGGGGATAAAAATGGATAGTATAGTTACTTTCATTTAAACATTTATTATGGAACCATTTTTATATCCTTGTGGTGCCACATAATATTCACCTTAGATATAAATGTATATGCATGTTTTAAATTAAGTTAAAACTTATGATCCCAAATTTATTTGTATATATATATATATATATATATATATATATATATATATATATTTAACCAATTTTGTTCAATGATTTTTTTTATATTAACGCATTTCATACGTACATGTTATGTATTAATTTTGAAACACAATTTTATAATTAAAAATGTAAATCTAGGCTCCACTTGGAGGATGACGTATACCCTCCCCAAGATTATATATTTCTATCCTCATCATTATAGAGGGAGGAGAAGTTTGGATTCTAATATTAATAATAAATTCTAAGGATTGATATACAATTGATCTTGAGGTGAATTTTTTTCTTCTCTAAAAATATTATTTTTTAAATAAATTCCATCAATCTAGTATCTTGGTATTTTTTTTGTGCATGAAAATACTTTACTACATTTTTTCATATTGTGTAGTATCTGATTTGAGTGATTTTGTGTGATAATCATAATCCCTCTTTGTAGATGTGTGATTGAAATATCAATAACACAACAGCCTTTGATTATTCACACTAAATTTCATTGTATTTATTATTTCCTTGGATTCTTAATTGTGTTTGACTATTTTCATGCTAGTAATAATTTACAACAAACATTGGTCCCTAACGATTTGGCTAAACCATAGTTTAAGATATAGTTTATAAGGGCTTCATCTTATTTGATTCACAAACATTCTTTCTATCCTACCCTTATTTATTTGTTTAGTGTTTTATGATCCTACCCACTTTAAGTTAGACTTATATTAAATCCACCCTTCTAAAGTAGGTGTAGACTCCCATCTTATTTAGACTAGTCAGGGTAAACAACTTCTTTGATCACCACTATTAGACAACAAGGTTGTTTATAAAACCCAATACCTAATAATGCATGTCTTAGATTTATTCTTTATTTAGTAATGCTAAAAATTTAGAGGCTAACTCTTCAGGTTAGTTAGTTTGCATAAAAACCAAATCAACAAGAATTTAACTAATGCTATAAGGAGGGCCTCTATTTATTTGAAGAGATCACTTAATTTACAGTGGATATACATAGAAAACTAACAAATTCCACCTCATATATTGACCTCATAATCCCATGTTTGGAAATACATATATAATCTAGGTCAGATAGAGGTGTTTAAAGAGGAACCTAGTCCTAATCACATTCCCCATTAAAAATAACATGTCTTCCTCTACATACAATGGTCATACCTTATTTGGTTAGTTATACTATTACCATCACTTTATATGTGCATGATCTACCTAGAAACCATAAAAATTGCCTTCCTTCTTTTTCTCCCTCAAGAGGAAGTACTAATGAAGAACATATACATGCTTATAAAATTACCCAAGGGATATTGAACATAATCCTTGAAGTTATATCAAACCAAATTTTCCATTTTACCTCATCGGATGCTACTTATGAATATTTCCTCAACATCCTATAAGACTCGATTACCTCTTAAAATGAGTGCCAAATGTCTTTTTGAAATTTTTTGGACAAGTATCAAGATTTTTAAATTTGTATAGCTAACTAGACACGGCTTATAAACCTAATGAGGTATGAACCTTTGAGATGTAAAAATAATCTTTGGATTCTACAATAGTTATCTTTCTCCATACCATGTCCAATATTATCATGCTACCTTTGAATTTCCCTTAAACTATTAACATTGATAAACAATTGAAACCCCAATTACATGTTTTTTCCCCACTTAATAATCGTATTTGTTTTCCATCCCTTAACCAATTATAAATTATAATAAGAATGTTTTGGATCAAAATCATAACTATAATTACACCCAATTATGTTTATCCCATGATCTACCTTAACATCACCTCAACTCCCTAAACAATTCTATGTCTACATCTAACTAAAAAAATCTTAACCAATATTTGATACTAGTCAATACTACTAATATGTAGTGTATTACTTATAATAATACAAAGGAAGAATTGGATGCCATATAGTGAATGGTACAAAATTTGAGAAATGATTTATTAAACATGTAGAAGTGTATGGGAAATAACATAGGGAAAAAACCAATCTAAAATTTTCATGTTAAATACATAATAATCCCTTCAATATATCTAGTAAAAATGAAAAATTATAACTATCTAATAAGATGCCTAAAATAAACATTCTATAAGAAACACTCCCTAACTAGTGTTGAGTCCATAACACAATACAACATGGTGAGATAGACTACACATAATTTTAGTTTATATTTGAGATATTTTAGAAAGAAATGGATAGACAAGAAAACTTTACAAATCATCTAGTGCCATATTCCTTTATTGTTCTAGGGCCTCCCAACATAGTAGTGGTCTTTGAGATATATGATTTTTTGTTCCCTATGGAATATAAGAATGAAATGGAGGATAATATATATTAAATCCATGTTTTTCACTATTTTTATTTGAATAATTATAATTTACATAATAAAAAACATGCCATTACATTAATACCTATAACCATTTGTATTACTACTCCTCTAGATGTTAAGTCCAACAATAATTTACACCCTTCAAAATGGAATGATCATTTATAGAGTGTATAACCATAACATAAAGGAGGATATAATATAATTGAGGATATGGAGAAGATCGAGGTTAACATTAGTCTTGATATGGTAGCTCAAGTCACCGAACAAATAGTTGTTACTCAGAGCTTTGAATGGAAGACCATTCCTTAGAAAATTAAAAGCTTCACATATAAACCTGGTCATTTAGAAATACAAGCTTGAGGTATCACCTTTTATTTTTACTATTAGAATGTTCAAAATTAATGTGCATAATTTTTGGGTAACTCAAGTTCATCAACTAATGAATGCCCATAGTTGTATGCAATAAACTAGGTTTAACCCAAGACAAATCTAAAAGCATAGTATTATAACTGATAAGATTTCTATCCCATGTGTTGAGGAGTACAAAAATGTACACATTTATATTACATATAATCCAAGTATAAAATATTACATAGATATTTTGGTCATCAAAATTTGTAAAGCTTACAACTTATTATTGAGTTGGGATTGGTTAAATACACTAAATGGATACATGGCTATAAAATTTTCACACATTTGGCTATCTTGGAACAAAGTATCTAACCACATTTGAGTAGACCATGAACCAAATATAAAGTTCCTAATCTTATATTATAATTCCAAGAATGAGAATGCCCACTTTTCTTCTTCAAATTCATGTGTATATAAGTTCAATACTAAGAAATAACCTCATGAATAAGAATTTGAAGTTCCTTCTAAGTTATAGACTCTCCATTTTTATGGATCTAGATCTAAGCAAGGTTTAGATGTTGGTATGGATTAGATCAACCATATGGGAAATAATTTATATTTAAGTATAGGTTTTGATTCCTTTACACCAAAAATCAATGTTAGTGTGAAGTTATAAACCTTAGTTTGTAGTTCACACATAAAAATAATGTCAGGTAGTTGTAGATATTTGACAATTTAGAGCTAGTCATCAACTAGATAAAAATAAACACAAATTCAAACTAGTTTACTTTAATAATTACTAACACTGAGAATGGTATTTGATTGAGCCCTTTTAAGCCTTCAACATCTAATTTATTATGAGAGAATAAAAATAAAAAGATAGACTGACTAGCAACTCTAGCTACCAACATAGAACCATTCCAACAATCCAAGATGTAAAAAAATTATAAATATTGGGTTCCTTACCACTCCATTCTAGATAAATTTGAGAAATTGTAGTTATTTTATTATTATAACTATTATATACAATTCATGTATGGTTATGGAGCTTATAAATACTAAATAATATATGAAAATGATGCTTACTCTTATGAACATAAAATACTTTAGTGAGGATGCCATCCTTTATATTAAAAATAACCATATTCCTATGGGGATGGTCTCACTAGAGCAAGCTTTTGATAGGGATACATAAGCATAAAATTAAAAACAACCTATAATAATTGAAATTGATTTTATCAAGCAGAATTTGGGTACTGACCAACATCCCTAGTATGTAAACATTATCCTAATTTACATTAAAAGTGAGAAACAAAATTTCAAGGATCTACTGATAGAATAAAAAGTTGTGATATCTCATACATATCGTGATGTGAAGGTATTTGACCCAAGTTCATTGCACATAATATTTAATTAAATACATAACACAAAAAATTTAAGAAGTTACAAAGGCTAGTAAATCCAATCCTAGATCCCTTCATTTAGATGGAATTTCAAAATGTCATATATGGTAAGATCATTTTTATGATCAAACATTCCACTTGGGTTACTAATTTATTGCATGTCTAGAAGAAGAATGAATAAATCAAACTATGTCAACTTCATAAAGTTAAATCAAGCATCATAAAATTATAAATATATGTTTCCCTCTCTATATGAGGTTATCTAAATGGTTAGTGGATATGATATGATGATCTTCTTGGATGGATTCTAAATCTATAATCAAGGGTTGGCAAAAGCATATGATAAAATGAAGATCACCTTCACCACCATATGGGATACTTTTGCATATAAAATGATGAGTTTTGGATTAATAAATTTAGGATAAATCTTATAGAGAGGTATGCACTTTATATTTCAAGGACTTGTTGGCAAGTGAATCATTATCTGTATGGATGACCTATCATTACGAAATATTTTATTTACATTGAACTAGAATGAATCTAGGTCATTTATAATTTAACACCTCTTGAGAATAAAACATAATTTAATTCTTTATTTTACAAGGTAAGCAGTGTAAGGAAATTCATTTTTGTATTCATAGAGATTGTCAAACCACTAAATGTCATGTTGAAGTGGGATGATAAAATAGAATGGACCGTTGAATCAAAGAAATATTTCAAATATATCAAAATTATCATTACTCAAGCTCGAATTTTTATCAGCTTGAACATCACTAAGGATTTATTCCATTATTCATTTACTTCACAAGATACTAAATCAATAATAAAAATCCAATTAATTTCATAATTACTAATATGAATATTGAAAATTCAAATTATTCAATGATATATAATCAAATGTATTCATTATCTATGAAAAATTTCATGCATTACATTCTAAGGAATAAGACACAAGCCATTATTTCATATCCAATAGTGAAGTTCATAATTGGTCAAAATGATTTGGGTGAAAGAAGAGGTAAGAGTATGGAAAAATTATAGGAGTTTGATCTTGAAATAAAACTAACCAATATGGTGCAAGGATAAGGAATCATTCATCAAATTACTAAGATAGATCCATGTATTTACATTGAAAAAATAATTGAGACTCAAGTGTATGGTGGTGAATGTTTTTCCCACATCATCCACTAATTACTCAAGGATATATGTCTTTTTTTACTAAACATATATATTAGGTGAGCCCTTAGGTTCAAATACAATGATTATATTATAAATAAGAGACTTTTATACTAAACAAACTATGAAGGCATATATTTATGGTATGTTTGAATAGAAGAATCCATATACATCTTAGATAATATACACCATAAGATAAGTAGTGTAGATCCCTTAGGCAACACAACATCTTAAAAATTATGAGAATGGGATACTACTAGCATGCAATTTTTAATGATATACATAATCATGTAAATACCTACCATGAATGTTAGGTGTTTGGAAAAATGGAAGTGTACACCACTATTCCTTTACCATCAGTCCTTGAGGGACATCCTTTCACTCAATGGGTTGATCAACATAAATTATGCAATAGGGGATAAATTCATCCTAACAACCACTAACTATTAGACCAAATAGATAGAAGTTGTGGCCACTAAAAATCCTACATGACTAGATGTTATAGAATTTCCTAAGGAGAATATAGAAACTAAGTTTAACAATCCAATCTCTTCATTATTTTATAATAATCTAGCTTTTCAATTTATAGAATTTACTAAGTGGGCCTATAATAACCAAATTACCATTAAGTTCCATTCAAATTACAATCTAGAGGGGAATAGATTTAATAAATCTAATATCAATAATCTAATGGATGCCATAATGAGGTTGACACAATATAAATAAATATAATGGCTTTCACTATTGAAGTATGCATAGATAGAGCAAGACACAATCAAGCCCTCAAGGATTAACCTTTATTTTTAGTAAATGGATAATAACCCATGTAGCCTATCACTCTCAAGTTACCAACATAACAATTTGTACAAGAGTACATGGGATACTATGAAATAATATAGTACTAAGTACTTAACATAGTCCAAATGGAAGATGCACAAAGCAAAACACTCCATAACTTTAGAAAATTGTAAGACATTGTAAAAAGGTGGATTAATAATAGGTCTAAAATAAAGGGTTTTAGTATTTAAGACCTAGTGATTGATGGGATAACTAACATGATAATAAATGATAGCATTATAAGTTCACTCCTTTACAGATTGTCCCATATCAAATATCTAAAATCCTAGGCAACAATGTTTTCCACTTCAAAGACCTTCAAGATAATGACCTTGTTTTTCTATTTAATAGATAGTTTTTGAAACATTATTTCATGTATAATCTAACTAGAGATACTCTAAATGACTTAGAGTTTTGACCTTAATACTAGGGTTCAATTATGTTTCTTGCTTTCTAGAATATATTTCATAATCACTATCATTTATTATCTTACCTTGGTTTTCCAACTTTTGTATATTAGTTTTGTGTATTCAACATTTGTTTATATAGTTAGTTATGCTTATTAGATTAGTTTTCTTAGACTATGGATAAGTTCAATCAATTTATTATGTTGGGATGGTGTAAATTCCTATTTAAAGCAAGTGGATGATATAGGAGGAAACAACATTAACATCCAATAGGATTCATTATAATGGTGATTTTGGTCTTTATATTGAGGTATGTGCTATCACTAAATTAAATTTTACTTGGATTTAATAAGTTCACTAGGCCTTTGAGATTCACTTTGATATACTCAAGAAAATTTGATAAAGACTTTTCATTTCCAAATATTAACTACACTATTAGATGTTAAGACATAGAGGCAAGATAAAAATAATGAAATGGATGCATAGTAATAGGGACATATTTATAATATTAAGTTTAATTATACATACACCCAACCAATGGTTATTCCCAACCCTCATTCCATTTTTTATGCAAAAAAATGTCATACAAACTTATGGAGAAAATGTGATTCAAGTAACCTCTATTAGGGTTATAGATGCAAAAAAATGTCAATAGATAAATTTTTAGAGAAAAACCAAAGGTATACCTATTGAGGTTATGGATGCTTGGCTGACCATAGATAAATTATCAAGCTCCCCTTGTAATTGGATTATAAAATCAACAATCAAAATGAAACGTACAATGTTTAACTAGGTCTTTTTTAAAATGCTCATAACAAGGGAACTTAGAATTCATAAAATCACACACATAGATCCTAATGATGAGAATGGTTAGTATGTTTCATGAGGAAGGGGAAGTCATTTTATATAGACTGGTTAACATATTCCTTCATTTTTGGGTTTAAGTTCTATTATGATGCATTGACAATATTCAGAATTCTCAAATACTCTAGAGTATTTCCCCATTAACTCACCATTGTTCTACCATAACACACTATATTTTATAAATTTAAGCATGAACCCACTATTATTGGAAATATTCATTTCAGGTCCTATGAGTCTTAGATTCCATGATATTAATTTGACATGTATAAATATACAATTGTATTTAAGAATTTGAGTCTATGTTGAAAATTTATAAAATAAAGATAATATAAGCTTGGTCATTATTCTTGATTTATTTATAAAATTTGGTTTTGATATCTTCTCCAAAGTTGTGCATACAATTTTTTGGCTAACAAAGATAATGTGTTATATTCTAGTGTTTCTTGGTCTTTCATGTGTAAATAAGGATATTATTAAGACTTACAAATTATACTCTCTTGAATATCCAAGGTCACTAATTTACCAAATATTATGAAATTATGGTAGATGATAAGATGATGTTCACTTGTAATCCTTCATATTTCATGAATATTCAAAATCCCACAACCCTAGATTTTTAGGATTAAGACAAGTGGCATCATCATGTTCATCAAAGCTCACTAATGTGAAATAAAAATTTTGTAGCTTTAAGGTATATAAGTCATTGAAATCCATCTATTTTTAAGACCTGATTCACTTAGGTAGAATATGGTTTCATAAAAATCATTTTCTTCCAAGCTGTTAAAACTCCAAGATTGTGAACGGTAATACACATCAAAAATTAAATATCTCCAAAGCCTTGAGATCATTCCAGATGGATCAATATCATAAACTCACATCCAAAAATCATGTAAAGTAGGATTATAAATCTAAGGACACTAGGTAAATGAGATGAAAATAAGTGATACATTTAATTAGATGTATGTCCAAAATGAAAACAAAGGATTTGAAAATTAATAAAAATTTATATAAGCAAGAAATTGACATTTAACATTGAAAGTTAACGAGAAGTTTCCATGTGACAAAAAATGGCCTACCAAAGTTGACTACAAAATTTAAGTCAAAATGGTTACAAAATCAAATGTTTTTATTCCTATTAATTTCACACAAAATATTAATTCAATACCCACACTTTGGTGATATATAAAAAATCCATGTAAATCCAATTCACTTCGACATTAACTTAAAATATGACAATAGTGATTTTGAGTTCTCAAGTAATTAAAATCTATAGTTTTCTTAGTGAATTTGAAAATGATTTTAGTTGGTCTAAAACATATACTACGTATTATTATATTAAAAAAATGTATTATACAAAATAAACATGCATCCATGCCCCCTCTTCATACTCCATTTCTTATAACACTAAATATATAGACATTCTTTTGACAAGAGTGCACTAGATTTCAAGTTCCATTATTGTTAGGATATATGGAATGTGATGGACAGCATAACACCATATTCCTCATAGAATTATTTATTTTATCAGGAGTGTTAATATATTGATGACTTGTTGCCAATAATTAACATGGGACTATAGAATATGGCTACAAAATCTAAGATAATGACCTATATAGACTTACCTCATGATTTATTTTTAATGGTACTTTTAATGGATATTTTTTACATCTAAAAATATAAAAACATGTATTTGATTATGATTCTAGATTACTTTTTGAGAGTTATATTTTATAGGGATGAAATCCATTTAAAACTAGGTTTCATCCAATGCGTCGATAGAATGAAATATTGTGGAAGGAAAATTGAAATAATAGTTAGTAAAAAGGGAGAAATTGAATCCCAGGGGAAGTGTTTCCTCTAGTAGAATAAGTAAGTTTAGACCAAGAATTGTGGTATAAATGGCACTTTTTAATAGGTTATATTTCTTCCCCAGTATTACTTGGGTATATTTAGAATGGGTGACATTTTTGGAAATTTAATTAACTTAAAAAAAATGGTAGCACTAGGGAAAATTATCAATGCTAGATAAGAGGGAAAGATATTCAAACTAGAAATAAGGCATGTTGATGATAATCTATATATGTTGTCTTATTTTTTAGATGTAGTCATTGGGATAGTCCACAAAACACATGGGGTGCCATGGGAGATATCCAAAAAATATATGAATAATAGAATTTGTGATGATTATTATTTATTAAATGTTTATAGATTCAGGATTAAAATCACTAAAATTTGTGAGGATGTTTATCCTTATGTCTATCAAGACATTTATGGAGCCTAGATTCCCAAAGTATATAAAAAACATGAAAAGGGACATCTTAAAAATTGGATATTATTGGTACTATCCATATTTCACAATTATTATAATTTAAATGACTAGATCACCCCCTTGTACTTACCATGTAACATCCTAGATAAGGTGGTAGAATAAGAAATTTTACTTTAGTTATGAAATAGTGTGTATGAGAAACTTAGTATCAATCATCAATATAATTATCACAATAATCCCCCGAGCATTGGATAAGTTCATTTTTTAGTAATGGCACACCTCAATCAAGTAGGAAATGTTAGGGTTCATTATAACTTAGAGGTGGCCCCATACATAGAATAGGACACCACATAAATATTTAAAAATTATTTGAAGTACCTCAAGGAGAAATAAGTTTTTTCCATTAGGTATGGTCATAAGTAATATGAACATGATGTCATCTTTTTAAATACTTGAGATTATTTTTAAGTTTGGATCTACATGAAGAATCATATTATGTCAATGATCATTGCTCAAAAAATCTAATAATTGCTTGAAATCACTAAGGATAAAATAAATGAAATAATGATATAATGAAAAATATCCTAGGTTAATTAGTGGCCTCAACCATAGTCCCAATTCCTAGATGAAAAAAATTAGCCTTCCATTCCCACACAAGAGGAGACTAATTTATGAATGGGAGAGCCAATCAACCAAAGGGAAAACACTCATATTATAAAAGTTCTCCATGGTCAGTATCTAGTCTCCACTCATTTATTTTCTACTATTTTGGGAACATCAAACATAGTTTTAGGACTTTACCTCCTCTACATGCACAAACAAGGATATTTCTTGGCACCTTTGCCTCCACTTATTACAATTACACAAGTCTCCCTAAATTTTTATAGAGTTATTTTTCATCTCTTCCATCCACTACTTATTATCCTCAAATATATATAATATTTCCATATTAATTAAGTAACAAAAATGATGGGAAGTCTCCCTAAATATTCCATACTATAATTGTTTCCTCTTCATCTATTCCTACCTACACTACCCTTACTTCAATTCTAATCCCTTCATCACCTAAAATAGTAATTTATACTAATGTAAATCCTTTGTTAGATTAATTTTTCCCTTCATCTCCTATTCTCCCACAATTACTTATAGAGGTAAATCTAGAATTCTTCTAGACTTTCAAAATTCAACAAGTAGAAGAAATATTATCATCAAATCTACTTTCCTTAGGAGGACCCCAATATGGGGAACTATAGGAATAACATGATTATGTAATTTAACTAGTGGATTAACCCCCAAATGAGTAATAATAAAATGCAAAATATATGAATGTAATAATATAGGAATTGAGTAAAACACGAACACATAATGAAATGGAAGAAGAGTCAAAAGAAGAAAATGAAAAATTAATAAGGATAGGAATTGTAGATACATGACAAACTCCACATAAAACACAAAATTGATATATTTTTACTAAAGGATAAAGTAAAACCATTAATAATATTTATTCCTCTCTTCTTTGTTTATATAAAATTATAAATACATAGGTTTTTTTATTTACCACATGTTGGTGCACTTACCACCTCATGTTATCCACATCAGTCATCGAAAGAATATTTTTTTGAAAACTAAGTATTTAGATGCTCATAATATTTCTAATGGAGTTGAGCATAAAGAATCTAATTATATTTATTATTTTATTATTTTGACTAGAACCTAAATAAAATATCTCAAAAAGAGGATTTATTTGAAAGACTTAGTAACAATTTCCATTTTGATCCCTTGGGGGATAGTTGTTCCTCGAAAACACCCAACTCAATTAGAGTGACCTTTTCCATACTCTCCAACTACACAATCTACTAAAATTGTAATCTTGAAAACCATAGGCTAAATAAATTACATATCTAAAATTTCACCTCATAGAAAAGTATTAGGAAGTCAAAGAGTCATTTAGCTCCCCTTAAATATCCTATCTAGACAAGTGCCTAAATTCCACCACAAATGATTATTCCACCTCCTACCTCTATATATCCCATCTAGATAAAATAATAAGGGGAAATCATAGTGCCTCAATGGGTTAAAGAGTTGTAGGGATAGACAGATAACAAGAAAAACCTAATTCTCACAAAGTTACCCATAATCTCCACCCATTTTGATAAGCAAAGAGGTTAAATTTAAATGGTGAGAAGAGGAAAGAGGTAAAAACTAAAATGTGACAAAAAATCTATTAGAACAAAGAGAAATTATTCTTATTTCACAAGAAGATAAAAATGAATCCTAATGACCTAATGAATATACAAGGTATTTTCAGTCATTCATGGATTTTTATGGGAAAGCCATGAAATAAATGTACAGAAGTTAAGAAGGAGCACAAGAAAGGACTTTTATAGAGACAAAACATTCAATATCTTGGGGAAATTATGGATAATGTCCAAAGTGCAGCCACTAGGTTATATGATATTTTGAATCCAGTCTAAGTCTTTAAGGTTGAATACCAACCTAAATAGGTAAAAGTAGCAAAAATTTGGCACCAATTGAAATAATTTGAAAAGAGACTCAACATATTGGTTTAGTGTGCAAGGAATAGTGCACATAATCACTTTAACCTAATTTACACCTAAGATACAATATGGACTTTGAATTATATGATTTAAAATAGAGATTGTCCATTGAATTAGAATAAATAAATAAAATCCTTGTTAAAGAAGTTCATAGGACAAAAAACAGAGGCCCTAGAGACATGAAATGCTATGAGGGTTGTATATGTGACAACCTCCATTGGGTAGTTGGTGAATAATTCTGATTTTGAAGTGTTTATTAAGATAGTCATAGAAAGCTTCAAGAGTGAAGTCAAAGGAACATTTATCCAACAAATGATAAATATTTTAGGTTGATCAATTTTGTGAAAGATAAGGTAACTAAGTTGGAGGCCCTCATATTAGGGTTTAAGGCCTCATAAAATAGGCATATAAACTTCATGGGTAAAGCTATAAAAGTAATTATTAAACCTTATATGCTTAATTTTAGCATTATCAATAAATAATTTGAAGCTACTTATGCATTATTTGAGAAGCTCAGGGATAGAAAGGAATCTCACATGTTAACATCAAGCACACTATTAAAAAAATATTTACTACATAAATACAAGTTCAAGTTTACAATAAAATGTTGACATCATCATGAGTTCCTTAATTATCTATATATGTAATAATGCACACTACAAAAAGATATGTTTTTATTCTTTAGTGTTAAACAATGGCTACTAATGTTATTTCAATTTCAACATCTATTATCCAACCATTTTTCTCTCCTAATGGTTCCACCATGTGTGTGTGTGTGTGTGTGTGTGTGTGTGTGTGTGTGTGTGTGTGTGTGTGTGTGTGTGTGTGTGTGTGTGTGTGTGTGTGTGTGTGTGTGTGTGTGTGTGTGTGTGTGTGTGTGTGTGTGTGTGTGTGTGTGTGTGTGTGTGTGTGTGTGTGTGTGTGTGTGTGTGTGTGTGCACGTGTGCGCATGCACGCGTGCACGTGCACTCATGTGTGCATGCGTGCATGAGCACACACCTTTACATATTTTAAATTAAGTTGTGACTAGTGGTCCCAAATGTATCAGTATATATGTATTATATTTAACCAATTTTGGCCAAAAAGTGTTATTTATATGGACATCTTTTATACAAGAATAATATGGATGAAAATTTACACATAATAATATGATTAGAAATGTAAATCTAGGATCTACTTGGAGGATGAGGTGTCCCCTCCACAAGAATGTATATATTTGTATCCTCATGATTTTAAAGGGAGGATAATTTTGGATGTTAAGATTATTAATAAAATGTAAGGATTATTTTGAAATTGGTATTGATGTGAAAATATTGTTCTTCACCAAATTTATGAGTTTTTAAAGAAGTCTCATCAATCTGGAATCTTAGTCTTTTGGTTTTACATGATCTTTTTAGAGTTATAAGTATTTTTTATTAGCCTATTTGAATTCATTAATTTCATAATTATAATATCCATTTGTAGATGTGTAATGGAAATGTTAAAAATTTAAGAAAATTTGATTATGCACATTAAATTTCACTATATTATTGTTTCCTTGGACTCTTAACTATGTTTTATTATATGTATTGTAATAATAACTTATTACATGCATTGTTTCCTTATTGTTTATCCAACCTATAGTTCAAGATCCAAGTTAAAAGGGTTTCATCTTATTTGATTCATGAACCTTATTTTATGTCCTACCCTTCTTTATTTTTTGAGTTTATTTTGATCCTACCCACTTTAATTTATTCTAATAAGTAATCAATCCATCTCAAGTAGGTTTAGACTCGCATCATATTTGAATCATGTGAGGCAAAAAATAACTTTGCTTACTATTATTCCACAATCAGGTTGTTTATAAAACATAATACCCTACAACATGTGATTTGGAGGGAATCTTTATTCAAATATCCTATAATGTTATAGGCTACTTTTGAAGGTTGTTTGGTGTGAATAAAACCCACATGAAATTATTTTTTAAGGAATTATATGTTATTGATAATTTTTTTGGAAAGATAAGTAATGCAAGAATCCATAGTAGGTGAAATAGGTGTTATTCAGTATCAGTACCTTATATATGATGGTTATCTCTTCAAATGAAAACAATTATGTATTCCATTTGGGTCTCTAAGAGATAATATTTTACAAATTTGAGTATGGATTTCATGTTTTGATTAACAAACACATAGAGAGGTAATGATTCATTTTTTCTGTATATAGGTTTTATAATATAGTTAATTCTATTTCATTTAGGAAAACCAATCACTCCACTAAATTTGTATAACTATTTTACAAGGATGTTGTGAGATAGCATGGTGTTCTAAAAACTATCACATCAGGTAGGGACACAAAATTTAAGTCATTTTTGGAGGACTCTATGGAATAAGTTGGGAACTAATACGCAATTAAATAGTTCACATAACCCATAAACATATGGATATATGGAATTTTTAAACAAGACTTTGGGAATTTTGATGAGATGCATAGTTGGATAGAATCCCAAGGAATGGGACCTGGCTTTACCATAGGCTGAATTTATGCATAATATTTAGTGAATAGATCAATAAAAATCCCCATTTCATATTTTATATATATAAATCCTATGTATTTTTTATATTTGTCATAGTTACCAGTTTTAAAATGAGTTATTGATGACTCAAACACATTTTCAAAGCATATACAATACTTTTAAGAAGTAAGAATAAGGTTCCTTCAATATGATGAGAATTATAAAGTAGTAACAGATGTAAGAATATGGTTGAATATATGTTAATAATTATTATAAGTGATGCTTTACTTGAGTAAATAAATATTTCCAACTTGCACATACAACAATTTTAAGTAAAAGATAATTTTATAATAGGCACATGAAACAAGTTGAGGTACAATAAAATTGGTATGTGTTGAATTGTGAAGAATATAAATGATAATGGTTACAAGGTGAGCATATAATTTTTATATCTCTATAGTATTTTATTTTTCATATTTATCTAATTTTAATGCATAATATTATGAAAAGGAACAATAATACTTAATATATTGGAAGAAGTAGGTATCAAAGAATAAGAAAGAAAATATAGCATATGTTTTGCATAAGAAGACAGTTTACACAGGGAAAATAAGTTATAAAAGGTATTTGGTATAATTGGAATGACTAAAATAGGAATAAAACACTTGGAATACATAATGGGAGATTAAAAAAATATTGAAAATAATAAATGGTAGGGTTTTAATCATGGAAACACATAGGAGTTGGATTGTTTTTAACCAGAGAAGAATGATGTAGATACCAAACTTCTAAAGGACATGATGTTTTATTACTAAATTCATTTAAGCTCTCATTTTCACCTAAAATATCATCTCAAAAATATTAATTCAAACATAACTACCCTATTTGGTTAGGGACATTTTTATAAATTTTCTCAGGGCATATGTGACCATGTATTGGTTTAAAACTATATTTTAATATTTTTTATGATTTTTCTAGTTTTATAAATAAGCTATTATTTTAACTAGACATGAAATTGAGTTAAATTCAATTAATTAGTTTATTTTAGTGTGTAAAATATATGTGATTATTTTTAGTCCCATCTAATCTTGAATGCAAAACTTATAAAAAATAGCAATTGAAATTTTCTAGAAGATGAAACTTACTAAAAATAGTTTTTTTTAAAAATTTGGATGGGTCAATTAGATTTAGGAATGTTTTGATTTATTTAACTTTTTTAATTATGCATCTCAACTCCAATTTTGAGTTGATTTTTTTTTGAATACCATAGTAATGTGATATTTTGTTTTTTTAATGAGAATTAGTAGAGAATATTGCTTTCAATCAATTTCTAAAATTTATGCCTATGGATATTTTTCTTAGCTATTGTATGAATTAATAACTAAGGAAAAAAAAAACATACATATGTTAACATATATACACCATTTAACTATTCCATGTAAGCATTACATTGGTAACATTATTGGCCTAGTTAATATCTCTACACAAATAAGTATCTTCTATTACAATCTTCTACCACAAGATATTACACCATGATTAACAATGGTCCTCTTTACATAAATGGTTTTGTTACTATGATAATTTGACAAAAAACATTGTCATTGATAATTATTCTATCAAAACACTAATTATAATGTCATTCATAATTTTTATACACTACACTAAGTGATATTTACTATGTACTAATAAGATAGTTAATATTTATGATGTAATTACATATACACCCATACTGATATCACTTTTTGAATTGTAGATGATCCTCAAATATTCTACGTTTTTTTATACATAATTTTTAATTATTTTTAAAATAACATATTACTTTGAAACCCATGGGCTAATTAGATGAGAAAAATATCTTCAACACTAGATCATTGCATCATGTTTATTTAAATTAAATATCCACAAATAATTTGAACCAAAACTTTTGAGCAACTTATCGTACTGAAGAAGCCGCATGTTAAATCATTTAGATTATTTCTTGCAAAGCAATTAATTTATTCTTATTTGGTATCTTCTATAGTATGAACACATACCATTATCATTACCTATGCATTTGTATCCAAAGAATGACCTCCTATGGATTATATTCATATAATTTTACCTTATAAATTTAAATCACCTACCCATTCACATCCCAAAAATGGCCTAAATCATATTTCAATATACCAATACAAGAACATAAGTTTAATATAGTTTCATCATGACATATTCATATGATTTTTTTTTAAAGAGATTCTACTAGTTTCTCAATCCCACCATCATTATACATTTTATTTTTATGATTATTTAAATTATTTTACATCTCACAACTATTTTTATGATTCTTGGAGGGACACATCTAACTCCCCTATTTTGGGATTTCACTTTATAGATGAGATCATCAACTATCTACAATAGCCTATATCCTACTCTTCATTGAACAATCCTTATTTTAATTTATATTCTTAATATTCATAGATTATTTATTCTATATGTCATATTTTTTGTGTGCCTCATACTTCCTTGAAATGATTTTCTGCCTTGTATTTCTTATAAATTTGACATTTATGTTATTTCCCTCTATTTTTATTGACATTATTCCATCCACTTTGTTTACATTTATTTATAATTTGGAATAGACCTTATGCATTGATTATATTATTCCAATGTATCTTTTCTCCCTTTTCACACTTATTTCACTAGTGTATA
The DNA here is from genome assembly GCA_037957365.1 of Torreya grandis. Lineage (NCBI taxonomy): Eukaryota > Viridiplantae > Streptophyta > Pinopsida > Cupressales > Taxaceae > Torreya > Torreya grandis. Next base: position 119,972 of record JARHVA010010803.1, read on the forward strand.
TTTGTTAATTTTTATAATTTTTTAATCTA
>JARHVA010010803.1:125000-126809 GCA_037957365.1 Torreya grandis
ATTCCGTGAATACATTTTAATGCCACCTATCTTATTTTTTATGCAAACTCAATTCAGTTAAAATTTGATCTTGTTTGACCCTATAACTCCATTTATTATTGCATGTGGTATATGCTTAAAATACAACCCAATATTAGTCACCGTTATTAATAATTTTATACCCATTTAATATGTGATGATTTATATTTATTTATGTGTAATTAAAAAGTGTATATGTTAGAGACAATAAAGTGTAATTTATAATTTAATGCATCCACAATATTTGATGATTTTATAATGTAAATTAAATGTGACCTACATGAACTCATGGCCTCTAAATGATTTCCATGTTTCTTGTTATTGTAAATCTATCCTAAAATTTGTTAGTGTGTTTTTTATCATTGATGTAGGACCATCTAATGTGTACAAGAATGTTTCCATCACCCAAAATAGTTTATTCTCTATAGTTTCTAAATAAGGGGGATTAGATCACATTTTTTATTTCATAGAATCAAAATTATTTACATTTTTTTATCAATGAGATATTATGGATCATATATTTATTAGGTTGTGTTCACATTAATTTTTTTGTAATTATCATAATTGGGGATCATAGTATCATTTCTTCTATATGCAACCTAAGTTATGAATTTTTGTGCCCACATATTAATACCTAAGTTTCCATGTGTTGCATTACTCATAATTTACTCTATGCTCAAAGGTAGAATTAACATCAATATATTAAGTTATCAGTTATCCTATATTTTTATAATTTATAATTTTTTAGTTGGATTGTGTTGGTTGAATATTTTATCAATCAGCGTACTGATAAATAAAATAGGTCTGATCAGCCAAAGTAGGAAGATTGGTCATCCAAATGTGTAGGTTTACCACATCAAACAGGGGACTAAATCTCTCCTCTCATCAAGGGGAGGTTCCCTATGGATATGCGATATATATATATATATATATATAAAATAATATATATAAAATAATACTCAAGGGTAGGACAAACCAATCCATCTCTCTTTTTTTAGAGATGATGGATGCGAAATCAAAGGAAAAAACTCAAGGGAAATGACAGAAAGCACTCCTCTTCTTTCAGAAGTACTATTCAACAAGCCACAAGAATACTCTTGGTAGTAAAAGCAAAATGTAACCAAGGACGTAGTAACCAACAAATCGAGATGTAGCACAAAGTCTCCACCTAAATTTCCCAAGAGTGAGATACGAAGGACAATGAGGGCAACAAATTCATCCCAAGGTCCTTTACACAGAAATGAAAAGAAAACACACTGAAAGGCAATTATGGGGGCACAAAGTCTCTCCACAGTTGACTTCAAGACACCTTCCTGACTACTTTCACTAATTTTGCTTGTTGAATTAAAGGAATAGAAAATATATTAAGGAAAAAGACATAAGAATGGTTTCCCCCAACAACAAAGATATCATAGCACAAAGTCTAAAAAATCACTTTCTTTCTTTCCAATAACAAAATATGATCAACAATCTAAGCTCAAAGTCTCAGTAATGCTTTCAATTTGGGTAGACTTTTATTTCTGATTGTCAGAAAGAGATATATTTACAATAAAAGAGAGGTCCCTTAAATAGCCTCTTCAAGCAAGGACTCGGGAACAGTAACACATCAATGTTGCATTGAAATTTTTTAAGAAGACAGGCTAGAATTTAGGGGCATCTACCCATTTGCTTTTCTTCAATGTAGAGAAACAAGTCAGGCTATTAAAAGTTTTCATCTTTCAATGTCCACCTGGTGATCTGATCCTTCTTCATCATTCCTCCTTTTTTGGTTAATTGAATCAGGTCCTTGAT